>WSYH01000572.1:96007-166338 GCA_036426205.1 Ascaphus truei
TGAGACGATAAGAAGATACGATAGCTAGAAGATATCATAGAGACGATACGTCATGATAGAAGACAATAGGAAGTACGATTTGGATAGATGAAGATACGACTGATAGAGATGAGAACAGGTCACCTATAGAACTGATGATAAGATACGATAGCTGATCTAGGGATGGAGATGAGAGATAATAAGATAGATAGATGGAGATAGAAGATAGATAGTAGTAGATAGATAGATAGATGTAGATGTTGAGATAGAGAGATGATACGCAGATCGAGGCGGGGCAAGAGAAGGATGAGAGAGAAAATAGGAGAGGGAGAGAGAGAGGAGAGGAGAGACGGAGAGAGAGAGGGAGATGAGAGAGAGAGAGAGGAGAGGAGAGAGTGAGGATGAGAGGAGAGAGAAAGGGAGAGGAGAGAGGACTGAGAGGATGAGGAGAGAAAGGGGAGAGGGTGAGAGAGAGAGGAGAGAGCAGGAGAAAGATGGAGTAGAGATAGATCGATACCACAGATAGATGGATATGAGAGAGTAGATAGATACGAACATAATAGATAGATAGATGAGAGAAAGATAGATGAATGAGATAGATAGAAATTATAGAGGGATATAGATGAGGATAGATAGATACATCTAGATAGATGAGATGTAGACGAGATAGATAGATACGACACGATAGATGAGATAGAGATAGATAGATAGATACGATAGTAGATAGATAGAGATAGGATAGATAGAATAGATAGTACACAGATAGATAGATAGATCGATAGATAGATAAGATAGATAGATAGAGATAGATAGATAGATAGATAGATAATACAGATAACAGATAGACAGATAGATAGATAGATAGATAGATAGATAGAGTAGATAGATAGATAGATAGATAGATAGATAGATAGATACGACAGCAATAGACAGATAGACAGATAGATAGATAGATAGATAGATAGATAGATAAGATAGATAGATAGATAGATAGATAGATTAGATAGATAGATAGATAGATAGATAGATAGATGATAGATAGATAGATATGTGAGATAGATAGATAGATGTGTGAGATAGATAGACAGACAGTAGATAGATAGATAGATAGATACAGATAGACAGATAGATAGTAGATAGATAGATAGATAGATAGATAGATAGATGATAGATAGACAGATAGATAGATAGATAGATAAGTAGAAGATGATAGATAGATAGATAGATAGATAGATAGATAGATAGTAGATAGATAGATAGATAGATAGGATAAGATAGTCGATAGATATGTGGATAGATAGAAGACTGATGATGTGAGATAGATAGACAGTAGAAAGTAGATAGATAGATAGATAGATAGATAGATAGATAGATAGATAGATAGATAGATAGATAGATAGATAGATAGAGAGATAGATTAGATGCACAGATAGATAGTATGCTCAGATAGATAGATAGATAGATAGATAGATAGATAGATAGATAGATAGATAGATAGATAGATAGATAGATAGATAGATAGATAGATAGTAGATAGATAGATATAGATAGATAGAGCACAGATAGAAAAGATAGACAGATAGATAGATAGTAGATTAGATAGATAGAAGATAGATAGATAGATAGAGAGTAGATAGATAGATAGATAGATAGATAGATAGATAGTGGGATAGATTAGATAGTGATGTGGAGTGATAGAACAGACAGTAGATAGATAGATAAGATAGATAGATTAGATAGATAGAAGATAGATAGACTACAGATAGATAGATAGATAGATAGATAGATAGATAGATAGATAGATAGATAAATAGCTAGATTGATATGTGAGATAGATAGATAGATGTGGAGGGATAGATAGACAGACCGTAGATAGATAGATAGAGATAGATGATAGATAGATAGATAGATAGATACAGATAGATAGATAGATAGATAGTAGAGATAGAAGATAGATAGAAGATAGATAGACGACAGACAGATACCAGTGTATAGAAGGATAGGAGTGTGTGTTGGTGTCACTGCACAGCAGCGGGTCCCACCGCCCCTCCTGCGCTAGGAAACGGCCGCCCCCCCCCACCCCCCCTTCCCCCCCCCCCTTTCCCTGTAAAGGTTGGGCGCTGCCTAATGTGACAGGGAACGCGCAGCCCGGTCTCACCTTGAGGCAGCCCAAGGTCGCGCCCCGGCCACCCGAGCAGCATCACACTCACAGACAGGCCAGAGGGACCTTCCTGGGTGAAGCAGGAGAGGGAGCGGCTCAGTGAGTAAAGACACTGACTGGCCGCGAGAGTGAAGCAGGAGAAGGAGCGGCTCAGTGAGTAAAGACACTGACTGGCCGCGAGAGTGAAGCAGGAGAAGGAGCGGCTCAGTGAGTAAAGACACTGACTGGCTGCGAGAGTGAAGCAGGAGAAGGAGCGGCTCAGTGAGTAAAGACACTGA
Source organism: Ascaphus truei (assembly GCA_036426205.1). NCBI lineage: Eukaryota > Metazoa > Chordata > Amphibia > Anura > Ascaphidae > Ascaphus > Ascaphus truei. The sequence continues at coordinate 98,426 of WSYH01000572.1, forward strand.
CTGGCACTGAGTGTGAAGCAGGGGAACCTGGTTCAATTCCCGGTGTCGGCTCCTTGTGACCTTGGGCAAGTCACTTTATCTCCCTGTGCACCAAAAACATAGATTGTAAGCTCTGCAGGGCAGGGACCTGTGCCTGCTATACAAGAACATATTATTATTATTATTATCAATTAGTAAGCTAGGAGTGTGTCCTATTTCCAGGTGCCGCGTTATCGTGTCCGAATCTGCGATATCTTCCATTGCCTTTGATGGCAGTTATCGGCGATTTGGCTGCGACAGCGCGGTTTGCGCCTGGACGACTCCCAGACGTTGGCTATGAACGCTGACCCAACCACGACCTCCAGCAAAGAATAAAAATGTCACCGGTCCCTGGTTTTGGAAGAAGGACGTTGAATCTCGAATCGACTCTGGATATGAAACTATCAGACACTTGGACAATAGGAGCAGGTGACACGTTGGGTGCGATGGAAGGGGACGCCTCCACTGCTTCTTCTGCCGAGATCAAATTCTCCATATTCATCAGATTTTTCGCAGAATAGATTTCACACAAAGACGTCGAAATTGCAAACAAAAAAAAATCCCCCGACTTGATGTAAATCCATCTTTGGATGGGGCTACGTCTCGATCGTGCATGAATGCTCCAATCATGCCAACTTCACCATCTGCGCCGTTCGTCCTCGACAATCCAACCCCCCAAATTATGGGGTTCCTGTCACCCGCACAAAAAAAAGCTACGCTCTCAGCTCTCACAATAAGGCAGCCAATTAAGGCTAATTGCCTCTCCGCTGATGTATACAGCCATTTGAATAAGAGAAACGCTCTGAAAATTCTACATGTGCCACGGTCTTGAGTGTCTCCTCTGGTTGGAGAGGAGGCGAGTTGGCCGCTCTGTGCCGGGGACTTTCTCAGCCAAGTTAGAAGAAGGTTTGGTCAACATCCGTTCTCCGCAGCTGCTCTTTCTGAACAAGATGTATATAATGTACGATGGGGAAATCGTGGATTTTCGTCAAGACCGAGCAAAATGGAGACAGACGTTATGGAGCGTCAAATAAATACTGGTGCAGCTCAACCCCGTTATAGCGCGATCCGTTACAGCGCGAAACCGCTTATATCGCGATGCACGGGTGGCTCCCAATTTTAGTATATATATATAAATAGTAACAACCTGCAAAACGACCACTCGCCGTGCGTCACTCTGCACTTGCCGCCCACTTTCTCGTGGATCCCCCTACAAAACCTACGCCTGCCCGTATTACACCACGCAGCCTGGGTTACAGAAGTGCAGAGCCTGCGCACCCACTCACGGACAGCAGTTTTCCGTTGCAGCCTGAATATATATGAGTGTGACACCTGCATATTTGAAACGTAGTTCGCCGGGGGCGGGTGATCCCCACTTGTATCTATATTAATTGAGTAGATCTAACGCGGATGATCTCTTTGTTCCCATAAACCCCCCGTGGCAGATGCAAATAACCCACGGAGGAGCCGGCGTGTACAAAGGGGCTATTATCATTCCTGCGCACGTTAACGAGATCGTTATGAAAGGCCATTAGCAGATTGTCGCCGTGCTATGCTTAATCTGCATATTTAACCTGTGCCAGCTGGTTCCATCTGCTGCCCAGTAAACGCGGGGCGTAATATACCGCGAAGCCGTTGTCGCCTCGCTGGGGAACATTGAAGCCCCGGGTCCGTCGCATGGGGGGGCTGAAAGCTTCCTGCTCCAGGAGAAAAAGGCAGCAGAATGTGGGTTAGAGAGAGACGCAAGACGCGGTCACTGATCCACTTGTACATATGTACATGTTTGTTGATGTAGCGCCAGCCGCGTACACGGCGTGTGACACACGGGACGTAAAGGGGAGAAGCGCTTCCGACATGAAAGTAACATTAGGAAAAGGAATCACTGTCCCCCAGAGCTTACACTCTACGTGCCTCTCTCTCTACTGTGCTTCTCTCTCTCTGTATCTCTCCCTGTCTCTGTCTCTCTCCCCCTCTCTCTCCCGCCTTGCCTCTCTTTCTCTCCCCCCTCTTTCTCTCTCTCTCTCCACCTCTATATCTCTCCTCCTCTCTCGCTCTCTCTCCCCCTCTGTGTCTGCCCCTCTCCCCCTCTCCCTCTCTAGGAGAGACTGACCTCTTAACCATGTCACTGCCATTAGCACACTTTGCCCCTAGGAGAGACTGACCCCTTAACCAGGTCACTGCCATTAGTACACTTTGTCCCTATGAGGGACTGACCCCTTAACCATGTCACTGCCATTAGTACACTTTATCCCTAGGAGAGACTGATCCCTTAACCATGTCACTGCCATTAGTACACTTTGCTCCTAGGAGAGACTGATCCCGTAACCATGTCACTGCCATTAGTACACTTTGCCCCTAGGAGAGACGGATCCCTTAACCAGGTCACTGCCATTAGTAGACTTTGCCCCTAGGAGAGACTGACCCCTTAACCATGTCACTGCCATTATTACACTTTGCCCCTAGGAGAGACTGACCCCTTAACCATGTCACTGCCATTTAGTACACTTTGCCCCTAGCAGGACTGACCCCTTTAACGGTAGCGTTAGTAAATGAAGCCCTATTGATGTCTGGGAATGTTTTGTTGCAAGTTAATGAACCTTTTAGTTAGAAACTGAAATATCCATGAATCAGCCACAGCTTAAATTATCTGGTTCTTCTCCTTCCAATTAAAGCAGATACCACTGCAAATGCAATTTGGGTCATTTGCATGTAATTAGGGTTCAGTGTCAATTGTAAATAATTTTATTAGTAACCTGCTTTGAACAAGATTGACTGATTCCCCCCTACATCAGGAGTGGCCAACTCTAGTCCTCAGTCAATGAGCCACCTGTGCTGAAGCAGGGATTTCCTTGAAACCTGACTTGTTGGTGGGGTCATTGCATGGCTGCCATCTGCACAACACAGAGCAGCTGCCCTGGGTATGTGTGAGCCCACACGCTTAACAAGGCCTCCCCCCAAACTGCCCGTGTGTGCTGGCAGCATGGGGGGAAGGTGTAGCCCCGCACTCACTGTGGGACCTACCAAAGTCACGTCCCACAACGCCTTGCTGTTGTGGATGCAAAGCATTGTGGGAAACGGCTGCTGTAGCTGGCAGCTGTACCACTCGTGCTAAGGTGCAGTTTGGGGCCTTCTCCCCAGGAACCTGTGAGACGCCATTACAGATATTTTGGGGGGAGGAGAGGGGCCAACCCGTCAGGGACACCTCACGTACCCCCTCTTGGGGGTTGTGAGTCCAAAATACATCCTCCCATGATGCAATATAACCCCACCAGCACTGCCTTCTGTTGTTCTTTCAACGCTAGCCGTAATCTGTATCCTATTTTACAATAAACCAACGCGTTCTTCACCCGCCCACGGACTTGTAGACAGAGCCTGCCATTTTATTTCGAGCTCTGCAATTTGCCACTGACTGTATCCGTGGGCGGAATAAATCTTTCGGCAGAAAGCCTGCCCCAGTCCTTTACTTAAACTGTAATTATGAGCCGCGCGGCGCGGGAGAACACGGTGTGTCTTCGGGAGAGCCTCCTTGCACACAAAAAAACCACCCCGGGACCGGCGCCAAAGCGTCTGAGTCATGAGATGCTGAGCTGCGTTTCCTGCGCAGTGCCGACTCAGCACACAAACAGCAGTGCGAACCTGTGCGTAGTAAGTTTGGAATGTGTAAGGGGGAGACCGGGCTATATAATAAAGGGGAAGTCCACTGGTTACCCCTGAAACCGTGAGGTCCCTGGCAGCACCATAAGCCAGGAGCCGAGTATCATTGCATGAAAAGTTAAAGTGACCCCCTGCTTTTCCACTTTCCATGTTCCCTTTGCCCCAGACTCGTGAAACGTTCTGCGTGGAAGTTTTAGGTGGGGCATTTGGGTAGGAATACCATTATTTTTGTTTGCAGGAGTTCGGGGGATGGAGCTACCTGTAGCACCTTAATTATACCCGGGCATGATTTGCCGGTATGCGGGTGGACTTACACCGGGGCTGCCCAGTGTCCCCCAAACCCCTGGTTTTTCGAAACCCCGATATCTCAGTCCTGTTTCCCTTACAGTCACGAGCCTCCCCAAAGTCCCCCCATGTATTTAGCAGTCGCGGCTAGGAACTGAAGCCGAAAACATTACCTGGAGATCCGGGTGTATCTCCCGGTAAGGGAAGGATCATCCAAGCGGGGGGGGGCCCTGCACCTAGGAGAGCCTAGATTCCCCCCCCCCCCAACACCAGATCCCCAGTAAGTGTGCTTTTACCTGTCTATTGCGGATTACTGTCCTCTTGTTGTACGCGGGTTTACCGAAATAAAGCGACATTTTGTTTCTACTGCCTTGTTTTGCCTAACGCGTGATCCCGGCACAAATATAAAAAGGTGTTAGAAGTCCCTGGTCTCCCGTGAACCAAACGTGTTACCGTCGGTGCGCAATAAAAATCGAGTCCGTGAAGGGTTTCAACAAAGCACAGGAGGGATATATATATATTTCAGAGAGAAGAGGCCGGAGCAGGAGGTCGTTCTCCGAGGCTGGAGGGTGGGAGGCTCAGGGGACACGGGAGGAAAGACTTCTTCATGGAATGGGAGGTGGATTCATGGGGTAGCTTCTCGACAGACTTCAGCACCGGGCAACACCTGACTGGACCCATGAGAGAAGAGGCAATAAACTGGACTTTCACCCGTCGCTTCTTATCACGGGCTGCACCAGGCCTATAAACGTTTTATTGGACCAATGGCGTGACAGTTAAAAGCAAATTACCAACCTGGTTTTAAGAGCCTCACATGGAGCTCACGTTCAAAAGAAGCCATATTGGGTGGAACCGTGCCTTCCAGTGGGGTGTAACGTGCTTTTAAGTGGCGCTAGTATAACGTAATCCATTTACACCCAGTTATGGGACTTGTGCTCCAGCGTCGATTAATCGGAATGTGTTGCTTTATCGCTGTTGAGTGAGGACCCTTAGCTAATGAAGCCACAGGTGGGGGGGATTGGTTTTTCTGAGATGGGCTGTAATCCATTGTTGCAGATCCTAAATTGGTCTCCAGGCTAGACTTCTCCGGCTTAAGTGGGTTTAAAGACTTAGCCATCCCATTAACACGCCGGGTATCTGATGAGGCTGACCCGATCTATTTACCAACAAGGAGCACGAAAGAAAGGCGTGTGAAAGGAGATACGGTGCAGTTCCACCTAGGACCAACGAGATCAAACGGGAGTCATAGGTTTAAAGGATATCGAGGCAGGAGATCAGAAGCGCACACATCCAGGAATATAGAAGGAAAAGACATTGACATATAGTGCAATAAAGGTGACACAGGCACCATGTGTATGTGTGACTGTGTGTGTGACACTGTGTAGGTGTGACACTGTGTGTGTGTGACAGAGAGGAAGAGAGAGGGGAGAGGCAGAGGAGAGAGAAGGAGGGAGAGCCAGAGGAGGGAGAGGCAGAGGAGAGAGAAGGAGGGAGGCGGAAGGGTGAGGAGAGAGAAGGAGGGAGAGGAGAGAGAGGGGAGAAAGAATGAGGGAGAGGAAAGAGAAGGAGGGAGAGGGAGAGGAAAGAGAAGGAGGGAGAGGAGAGAGAAGGGGAGAGAAGGAGGGAGAGGAGAGAGAAGGAGAGAGAGGAAAGAGAAGGAGGGAGAGAAGGAGGGACAGGAGAGAGAAGGAGGGAGAGGAGAGAGGGAGAGGAAAGAGACAGAGGGAGAGGAGAGGGGAGAGGAGAGAGAAGGAGGGAGAGGAAAGAGAATGAGGGAGAGGAGAGAGAAGGAGGGAGAGGAAAGAGAAGGAGGGAGAGGAAAGAGAAGGAGGGAGAGGAGAGAGGAGGGAGAGGAGAGGGGGAGAGGAAAGAGACAGAGTGAGAGGAGAGAGAAAGGGAGAGGAGAGAGGGAGAGGAAAGAGAAGGGGAGAGAAGGAGGGAGAGGAGAGAGAAGGAGTGATCACCTCAGACACAGGTTTCAATGATGTTGTCCATCAGCATACACTCGTGCAGGGAGATGAGGGAAGGAGGATCCCACATGGGAAAAATGGAGGGCACAGAAAGAGTTCAATATAGCTTTATAACAGATAATGAAAATATAAAGAGTAACACTCACAAACATAACAGGGATTCTGGCATTGCGACCGCCCAGGGGTCAGACCGAGGGGCAACAAGCTGCACTTCCTCCTTCTCCGGTATTCCACCCGTGGCGGCCGTCCACAGTGGCGTTTTACAGGAAGATGGAACTCATTCTCTTGCAGGAGGTCACCAGAGTTCACCAAGAGCCAGATAGTCCTTTTACAGCGTGTGCTGTCCATGTATGGACATACTATCAAAGGACCACCCGGGAGATGCTGGTAGACGCCAGCCCGCTGCCCGGACAGGTGAGAGAAATTAAGCACCGGTTCGGCAAACTTGTGAAATGTTAGTAACCCGCTTTGCACGAACCGGTGCCAACTGGCTAAATCCCACCACTGGACATATCCCTGTGTAACCGGTAGCAGCTCCGGCGGAACGATGTGGGGTTATCGAAATGGTGGATTTTTAGCTTACGCGGTCCGACAGGAAGCCGTGACATCATCCCTCGCGGCTTCCTGTTGGCTCGCGTGACCAGGACATGTAAACCGACGGAGTTGAGTATCTCTGGAAGCACGGGGGGGAAGGGGGGTCCCCAGAACTGACGTTAATGCGGTTCAGCTCCAGAGACGCCCCTGGATTCCAACCCTTTTTTTAAATTTTATTTATTTTTTAAACCCCACGCGTTCTGCTACTTTCAATCTGGTGCCAAACAGGGGGGGGAGGGGGGGGTTGTATCTGTCTCTCTATTGCAGTAAAGATTACATTAGAAGATGTCCAACCTTCTGATCTCTGAAGTGACAGCCCCCGGGTAGCCTTTGCAAACATTACACAGCCTTTGTGATACTGTGGCTACAGAAGAAATGACATTGACATTGATGCTGCAGGGGGATCCTATCGCTTTGTGATAGAAGTAGCTTTTTCTTGGCCTGTAGCATCTTCCGCCAATTCCACTGAGCATCGAGGTCCTTTGTCCTCGCGTTCTAAAAATGTTGCAGGCGTGTAGAAACAAGAGAGGGGGGAAATGGCATTGGCATTTTCCTTGACCGGTCATCTGTGCTGATGCTCCGGGGCCTTGTAGCTGTATAGCGAAATGTGTTCTCTCTACTGTAACTGTGGCTCATGAGCCTCGGTTTCAAGGTTGGAAGCTGGGAAGAGAGAGTAGGAGTGTTGAGTTTGTGTACGGAGAAGGGTTGCCCGGTGTCCTGTATTGAACCGGACTGTCCTGTATTTGGACACTGTCCAGTAAAAATGTAGAGGCCATACTGGGTCCGGAATTACATCTCTGGACATAGTGACCTGACTGCCTTGGGGGGGACGGGGGGGGAGGGACGTAGGATTCCCCCAGTATGGAGAGAGCAGGGCTGTTTCTAGGGGGAGGCTGGGCAGCTACCTCCATCCTTGATTGGCTGCATTACCCAGCAGCAGCCAATCAGGAGAAGAGAAGGTGTCGGGAGCCTGAGTGTGGGGCCAGGAGAGGAGGAAACAGCATGGAGCGGAGGAGGTGTGTGTGTCTCGAGCGCGTCACCCCTTTTCACCATTGTGTCCAGCATTTTTGGAGAAGTCACCCGGCAACCCTAATAAGGAGAGGTATTGGCAGCAGAAAGAGATGTGGTAATGTAACATCTAAAGTTCTGTGTTCATTTTTTCTTCTTCAAAATAAATTAAAAAGCAGTGGTACTCTGTGATTGCAGTACCATCACACTTCAACCATTGGATTTATCCATTAGTTCGGTGATAAGGACACTGCCTCTTCGAAAATAGATGGCAAGCTCTTTGCGGTAGGGATTCATCACATTTCATGTAACGCGCGCTGTACATTGCAAGCGTTATATCAGAACAAACCCTTATTATTACAGCCCAACCCCGTTATAGCGCGATCCGTTACAGCGCGGATCCGCTTATAACGCGAGGCACGCGTGGCTCCCAATTTATCGTATGTATGAATACTTTACAACACGGTTGTTGGTATCTTAAATACTTTATTGTACAACGCATACAATGGTACATTATTTCTAACGCGATCCGCTTATAGTGCGACGTGATTCTTTGGACCCCAAACACAGCGTTATAAGGGGGTTGAGCTGTATTATTATTAGGCACATTGCTGGCACTTTTAATTGGCATTTCGGCCATTGTGTTCAGATACGCATCCCGGATACATACATCTGTTTGACCCAAACAATGCAGGGTCTTTTAGCTCTAAAGAATGCCCCATCCAAAGCTCTACATATGTTTCTGGTGGAACACATCTCCAGGTGGGTTAATGTTGGACAAACAAGCAGTAGCTGGGAACGTTTACACAACACTGACCAGAATGGACCTCATTGAGAAGAAAGAATTCTCGGTCAACAAATCAGGTGTCTCACCCCCACCGGCAAGCTGCAAATGAGATGACACATTTAATGGTGGTCTTGATATGGGATCTCCAGGGACCTTTTCAAAGCCAACGCTCTTCAAAGGTTAGTGGGTGATAAAAAAAAAAAAAAAGGAAATGTTCAGTGAGTTGTTGTGTGTTTTGGAGGAAAGCAAAGAAAGTTCAGACGAGGGTCAGAGAGTAGCTAATGAGGCGATGTGTAAACTGGGAACTCAACACCCAGAAGGTTGTATCCCACCTTGGGCAAAACAGCATTAAGCTTAGTCTTCCTCGGACTGAATGAAATCACTGTTTACAAAGCCCGGGCTTGTGGTTTTAGTTCCATCTAGAAGGTGGAACTTATTTGTGTTGATCCTTCTTTTATTCCCGGACAAAAGGAACAAGAGATGTTTACTCTGATGTATAAAATTTCTATCGGCAGAAGGATCTGGGGCCTGGCATAGGATCTGGTGCCTGGCAAGTGTTATTCACATGGAGTTTGATTGCATGTATGTATATCTTCATTTATATATAGTGCCATGCGGGTACAGATCGCTTTACAATACATGTGACATAATATTCTAACACAGAAGGGGAATTAGTGCTTTAGACATAAAACAATAGGAAAGGGAGTCCCTTCCCTGAAGAGCTTACAATCTAATTGGTAAGTAGGAGGAACGTACAGAGACAGTAGGAGGGCGTTCTTGTGAGTGCGTCTACAAGGGACCACGGTCGATGTATGAGGTGTGTAGTATCAGCCACGGAGCCACCCAGTCCACTTTGATACGGAGGTGGGTTTTAAGAAAGGTCCTGAAGGTGGAGATACAGGGCGCCAGTGTGGTGTTGAGGAGGAGGACATTCCCGGGGTGTGGGGCAGTGAGTGAGTGAGAGAGGGCTCTCTCTGCAGGGTGCTATCTCACTCATTCTCAGGTAGTCGTAATTAGGTTTAGCATCTTGTTAGAGTAAGACAGGAGGTTGTTCTCTCCTGTGGTGGATTCATCAAACAGCCGCCGCCCAGCAGAGGTGGTAAGGGGCTAATACAGCAACGTGCTTGGGATAGACACACAGTGATTCGAAATATATGAAAGAACGTCAAGAATCAAAATCGGGTCGGACGTATTACAGCAGGAAGGAGAACGGGAAGACTGAGCCACTGATTTAGCCACCTGCGCTGAAGCAGGGATATCCTTAAAACCTGACCTGGTGGTGGCCCTTGAGGACTGGAGATGTCCACCCCTACTTTAACCCATTACATATATCATTGCCACCAGGTCACTTTGGTCTTTCAACAGACTGTCCCTTTCACCCTTTAAACAACCCCCCATCCATTAGTTCTCTGTGGTCCCCGATGCGATGGCTTGTTGACTCCCGAGGTCCATCACGTCCAAGCTCCTCCATCGAAGAGGCGGCGGGTGATGCTGACCACACTCCGTTGCCAAACCCTCCTTCTGATCACTACCCTGTTATTTACCTACGGTTCCATTTCTCCCCCCCCCCACACACCCCCCACCCCATCGTCCCAACAGGAACCTAGCAGACAATTAAAACAACGCCTCTGAACCCCTTCAGAACGTTACCCACTGTGTGCGGGTCATTTGTCTACGTTCCTCTGAAACGACTCGGCTATCTCTGCTGCCAAACCTCCCACCTGGAGACCCCGGCTCAGACCGGATACTTCTAACATTTGAAGGTTTGGGTGAATGCACAGATACCTAGGATAAAATAAACCTCACAAGTAAGCTGTTATTGTTGTATTCATATGTGCAGACTATTTTTGCAGCTGTGTCACTTAGATTAACTAAGTTCCAAAACCAAACCGCACCTGATTTCTACATCCCTTGGCTAATAAAAGACACACCGAAAGCAGACGACTAAACATAAGGTGCAATTCAATAGTACCATCAATCTATGAGATGAGCTAAAGGCATAAGACCAACCTTCCAGCACGGCTTTAGTATACAGGCAAGCAACAAGCGGAACCATTGCAGCAAATTACCTCAACAGGATCACGTCTAATCTACTCATTTCCTACAGCTGTCTCCAGCGTCTCCCCTAGGCGAAATAATCCTCTCCTGCTAAACCCAAACATCAAAGCCTACATCTCACACACTCAATTCTCACGCCTTCACTTTAAAGCTTTACACCTTCTGCTCCTCCTTACTCTCCACCCAATATACTCACAATAACATCCCTCTCGCCCCTCCTTACAATCCTCACCCGATTATCAATCACTATAAACCCTCCTCCAAGCAGAGCCCAACCTAATCCGTTACAGCTCAAACCCCCCCTAATATCCCAGAAATACCTCCTCTGCCCTTCCTTACATCTCACCCTAATATCTCACGGATAACCTCCTCTGCCAGCCGTCCTCTCTGCCCTCCTGTTACCTCTCACCCTAAACCTCACAATAACCTCCTCTCTCCCTTCGCTTCCCTTACATCTCACCCTAATATCTCACTATACCCTCCTCTGGCCGCCTCCTTATACAATCGCATCTCACCCTCATATCTCACTAATAACCCTCCTCTGCTGCCCCCCTTACATCTCACCCTAATCTCTCACTATTCCCTCCCTCTGTCCCTCCTTACACTCTCAACCACTCATATCGTTCACTATAAGCCAAAATAAAAAACCACTCCATCATCCAGCAACCTCCTTTAACATCTCCCACCTACATATCTCCTAATACCCATCCTCTGATTCCTCCTCCTTACACATCACCCTAATTCTCACTATCCCACCGCCGGCCCCTTCCTTATAGAACATCTCACCATAATATCTCCTATAATACCCTTCCTCCATGCCCTCCTTAACAATCTCAACCCGATATCATCACTATACCCTCTTCTGCCCCTCCTATACCAGTCTCACCTCAATATACTCAACTCATACACCTCCTCTGCCCTCCTATACATCTCACACCAAATAATCTCGCTATAACCACTCCCAGCTGTCCTACACTTACACATCCACCCTAAATATCTCAACCTATAAAAAAATAGTCAAATCCTCGCCCTGCCTTAACATCTCACACCTAAATATCTCTATATAACACCCTTCCTCATGCCCCATCCCTATACATGCTCACACCTCTATAATACATCAAAAACATATACCCTCCTCTGCATGCCCATAGCTGTGCGGCCCCTCCTAACAATCTCCCCTAATCACCCTAAATATCTCACTATAAAAAAAAAAACCTCCTCTGCACCCTCCTTACATCTCACCCTAACAAAGCTCACTATAACAAACCCTCCTCTGCCGCTTTCCTCTAACAATCTCACCAAAAGCCCATATCTCACATATAACCCACAACTCCTCATGACTGCCAAGGACTCCTCTGCCCCTCGGCCGTGGACATCATCACCCTAAATACTCTCACTAAAAACCAACCCATCCATCTGCACCCCAACCAGTACAAACCATCGCCACCCTCAATATCTCACTTAAATAAAAAAAAAACAACCCCTCCTCTGCCTCCTCACTTACAAATCCGTCAACCCTACATATCTCACTAGATAACCCTCCATCCTGAACCTCCTTACAATCTCACCGCAAACTAATATAACTCAACTAATAAAAACCCTCCTCTGTCCCTCCTTACATCTCCCCACAATATCTCTCACAGAAATGCAAACCCATCCTCATGTCCTCCTTACAAATCTCACCATAAATATCTAACTATAACCTACCTCATGCCCCAATCCTTACATCTCCCCCTATATCTCAACTATAAAGCCCTCCTCTTCCCCTCCTTACATCTCACGCAATATCTCACTATAAACCCTCCTTCCTAGAAGCCACCTCCTTACATCTAATTCAACCCTAATATCTCACTATCAAACCAACGCCTCTGCCCCTCCTTACAATCTCCCCACGAACAATACGCCACATAATACCACGCCTCTCCCCTCCGGAACCTTCTCACACCAAACAAGCAATAATCCTAACTAGAACCAACGCCATCATCGGCCCCTCTTGACAGCTCACAAATCCAAGGCAATAGCGCAATAGCGCACGCCCGGACCCGCAACCTAAGAAAGGCGCCAACCACCGACTACACAGCCCTATATACAAACCCTCCTCCGGCCCCCGCCCAGACAGCTCGAACCCTCATAGCAGCACGATAAACCCTCCGCCGGCACTCCCGCGGCCCCGCCTGATACATCGCACCGCACGAACTCACTATACCCTACCTCCGGCTGCCGGCCCCTCCTTCACCTCCGCACCTAACCCTAAGATATCTCACTAACCCTCCTCATGCCACCTCCGTCACAATCGCACCCTAATAATCGCAAGATACCCACGCTCTGAAGCCCCAATACTTACAATACTCACTGCCAATATCACACTATAACCACTCCTCTGCCCCTCCTTAAAACGCATCTCACCCTATAACTCAAAGCACTAACCACTCCTCTGCACCAATGCCCTCCTTACATCTCACCCCCTAATATCTCAACTCTAATCCTCACTCTGCCCCTCCATTACAAAAATCTCATCACCCAGCATAATATCTTCCAACTCTAAAACCTCCTCTGCCACCTCCTTCATCACTCAAATCTCAACCCTAATAACTTCACTATATCCCTTCTCACATCTCAAATAACTGCGTCTCAGCCTCACTTACATCTCACGCAATATCTAAACTACAACTAATACCACTCACTCATGCCCTCTTACAATCTCACCAAATCTCCCAATTCTCGACCAAAAGCAATCTCTTCATCATATCCCCAATCCTCCATGCCCCGCCTTAAACTCTCAAGCAAAACATCTCAACCAAGCTAAATATCTCACTCCTAAACGCAATATACCTCTCCTCTGCTTTAAACCCAAGTCACCATGCCCTCGCTCTCATCCTCACCTCAATCTCTCCACTCTCAGCCCGTCTACAACCTCACTCCTCTCTGGGCCCCTCCAAACTTCACCCTCTCCTCAGAACCCCAGAGCAACACCTCCCTCTTGATCCGAAGCTCCACGCCACTGCCTCTTCCACTGCCTTCCCCCTCCACCCACCCTCCCGGAATACTCTACCGCTCTCCCACACCCCCCCCCTCCAATCCACCACTAACCATGCTGTGCCCCTCCTTACATCACCTCACCCTAATATGCTCAGCTATAACACCATCCCATAGCCCCATCCTACATCATCACCCTAATTTATCATCCCTAATGCCCGGACCCCGGGAGTCTAACAGAGCGACAAAAAAACCCGAAATGCGAGCGTTCGTTAGGAGGCCTTTTCTTCGTCAAAGGTATGGTCGGTTTCGGTACATCAACAATCGTTCACGCGGACATACCGGACAACCAAGTGGGAAAGCACTCTGCCCTATTATTAAGATGTACGGATAGCAGAAGTAACAAAAAGTGCATTTGAAAGCGACACCAAGGCATTGAGAACCGAAAGAAGTCAGACTGGAGTATTGCGAAGAACAGTTCAGATGTGAAGGACATCCACAAAGAGAGTAAAGCGAGGAGGGAGGTGTAAGCCATTTGCTTCGGGGCGACAAATGTTGTCCTGGAGGAAACGCACTGGGGATGGTAGGTTTCGCAATGGGGCCCGACGTGTGAGCCGAGTGTTTCCGGAGAGGTGGACGAAAGAACGCGGAAAATGGAAATTTAGCGTGGTCGGAAACCAGTTTCCCGGCCAGAAACTCAAGTGGGCCGATCACGAGTTATTGTGCACCGAGATTGGTCCGAGATATGGTCAAATTCTTGGCGCCTGATCTATAGGTGGGGGAGGGGTGGGGGGTGGGGGGAGGGGGCGACGATCTTTTTTGCCGTCGATTTCCATGTTTCTTGTTAACGGGGCGTGAAAGAACTTCCAAGGGTCAAGTCCAACATCGGAAAAAATCCGCGTTGATGAGTAAATAAAAAAAAACAACAAAATCCCAAAGTTGTGAGGACTTGTACCCGCGTCTCGGAAAAGGTCTGCGACCCTGCACACTTCCACTTAACATCTTAGCACGCCGTGCTGCACTCTGCAGCCAGGGATTGCTGGGTAATGACAGGCTAGAGAGCACTCAGTGTCACCTTTTTGCTTCTTAGTCCTTTTGACATGGGTCCACCCATAAACGTCCGCCTGCCGCATTACACGGTTTTTTCAGCACAGCCTGGGGTTAAAGTGACAGACAGAGCCCGAGCAAAGCCCTAGACAGACAAAAAGCTTTTTTCAGACATTTGGTGCTCTACATGGAGTGTGAGGCTGGCTACGCCGGCTTCGCCATGTGAACTTGGCATAGGTTCCAACCCCTCGCGTATATAAGTTACGGTGGTAAAAACAGGGGACAAAACACCTCCCCCAATACAACACAGCAAACACAAATATCACGGGCGAGTGTGTTCGCCCGTTCAGAATGGTCTGCCCCGCCTGCTCTTACCCCTCATTATCTTCTTAGCATACCCTGCTTCTACTGCAGCCAGGGATTCTGGGAAATGACACGCAGCGGAGGGTTTTTTGTGACTTTCTTTTTAACGAGCATCATAGAAAACGTGAAAAACAAAAAACATTTTTTTCCTCTTCATCATAAATAAAATCAGTTCTGTTGTATTAGATAATACTGTCTGCATTTTTATTAGAAGCTCTTAATGACTTTTTAATTACTGAGCATCCACCCGTTTAGAAAGGCCATAATCCGCTTCCTCTTAGAAACAGGCTTTCACACACCCTTTTTTTTTTTTTTAGCTCAGCCCTTTGGCGACAATGTATAACAAACAGATCTGTTGTCTGGTGTTCCAAAACAGCGGACTGTCTCTTTCTCTGAAAGCTGTAACAATAATGTGCTACCCTCAGTAATATAATGTCAGCATATCTGCTAGCAGCAGTGCAGGCGAGGCGGCAATTATAGTTAGGCACACACATACATCGGATTTTTAACACCTTTGGAACAGGAGAACCAAACGATTGCCAACTCAGGTAAGAGGGTTAGAATGAATAAATTCCAGGCTTTAACACATAACAAAATAAGAAGAAAGAGGAGGGGGGGGGAAGTATTACTGCTTATAGAAGCTGGAGACGAGCAATATCCTACTTGTGTTTTTGTTTAATAATCAGATTACTCAGTACTGTGAGCAAATAAAACTTGTAGCATTTTTTCAAAAACAACTCTGAATGACATTTTTAATGTATTTATACTGTAACAATCATGTTTGTTTTCATGCAGCAACCATTTACAAAGTCACATCCCTTTCCTTTCTTTCTGAAGCAGGCTCGGACACCCCCCCTTTTTGAGCCCCGCCCTCTCATCTAGCAGCGCCAACACAACTGTATCTAGCGACTGCTGGTCACACATGATCCAATCCCACGGAACTTGCACCTTCGGTCCTCTTCTCTCGCACAACCGACAGCATTAAGTGAAACCCCCACGTGACCGAACACTCGCCGATCGATCACAGAGGGATCGATCGGCAACTAGCTAAATACCGATCTTGTGTGGGTTGATGGTCATATTAAAGGGGGAAGCAACAAATAAGATAAAAATAAACGTCAGCGTGAGCTGCTTTCTTAATGTCTGATGTAACCCGCATCAATCGTTGTCACCTGTAGGTGGTGACACAGCTTTGCAAGCCAAAGAGGTTGTGTTATTTTAAATTGTACGTTGTAATAACAGTACTCCCACACAACTCACCACTCCACCCACAGCGTTGCACTGTGACACAGTCTGATCATCATCCAGGCCGGGCTTTCGCCAGAGAGTACGGGGTGATACCAATGGAATCAAACCAAACACCAGTGACGGATCTTACGCTGTTGTATAGTGTGGAGCATTTATCATAGGCAGAATTGTACAACAACAGGGGACTTATTAATGTGCATAGAGTATTTAATGATTCAGACATGCGGTACACAAACCATATGCCATGCGTCCCAAATGCTAGTATTGATATAGAAGGATGTCTTTTGCTGATAACGTTGCGTACGTGTCTGACAGCTGTCGATTCGGGAAGAGCGTGCGGTAGTCGCCACAACACCAGTGCCTTCCCGAGAGCACGGCATACTGTATAGGGGGAGGGGGGCGGACATTTTTGCCAGCCCGCAACACCCCCCAAATAAACGGACCGAACACTAGCCCTGGGCCTGGCATGCATACGTCCGAAAATGAAAAGGGTACTCCACGGGGGAAAACACACACGGTTTTTCCTTAACTATAGACATCAATGCGGCGGCTGAACGCAACCGTCACCCAATATTCAATCCTGTTGCTGCAATAAACCAATCCGTACACGCTGAAGCACCACACCTACATCCCTCCATGCTGAATGTCTTGAGAGGGGTCGCCAGCCCCTCCACCGCCATTAGCGGCATCGGTAATTTCAGCCTACGGCAAAGCCTGTTTTCCACGAGTACGCTGTCTGGCACTGAAACCGCCAATCCGCAGAGAATTAGCGACTCAACGTCGAAACGGCGACTACGTGACGTTGATGTCAGAGCGGCGCGGTCTATTGACCACAAGCGCACGTCCCATGTCAATCCACACTAATCCACCACCCCCCGCGCCGAACTCGCACCACCCCACCAACCCAATAAGCTGGCCCGCCCTGCCATCCCATGAAATACGCTCCTGACCCCAGGCAATGCGAGCCTCAGCGTCAGCGCGGAGAGAGCGTCGGGAAAGCACTATGCGACTATGGACACGACGCCCAAAATTCTCAGCATCCACGACCAACGCGCTGCTCTTTGAGGCGATCCCCGCTGGCTCACTGAGTTACGCTAACTCCCCGCCCCGCGCTCCAAGCAAAAGTCCCCCGCAGGATCAAAACACACGGCATCTCGTAAAAAGCCTAAGCAACTAGCGAACATGACAAGCTCAGCGCCAGCGGGCCTAGCGTGCGAGCGCAGCTTTGCCGGCTCAATTTGCACCGGGACTGGTCGGCCCCCAACTCAACGGGCCAGTGCCAGCTGGTTATTTAGAATAATAGAAAACTTAGTCGCCCCAAATCAGGCGTGTACTAGAGGCAATCCAGATTTGAGTTGGTCCGGGAACACCGGGTACCTTCTAGCACGCCGGCACTAATATCCTTTCCACTCTGTCGCTGATGGTACACCACTGTTGTCTTTATTGTTCTGGCTAGCATCTGCAGCGTATAGTGTGCGTGTGATATAGATGTTCTGCATGTGTAGTGTGTGTGTAGTGTCTGCGTGTGTATGTCAAAATAGTCATATGCTGTGATGTGTGGATCTGATGACAGTCCTGTGTGTCCTGACCTGCAATGGGGTGTAGATGTCTGCGTGTGTAGGTCTAGTACATTCTGTAGTGTAGTTATCTGGTTTGGTGCCTGTGTGTCTGCGGGTGAAATGTAGGTCTGTGTGTTGATGTGTGATATGTCTGTCTGTCGTGTGTGTGTCTGTGGATCTGTGCAAATGTGTGATGTGTCTGCGTTGTATGTAATCATGATCTTGGTGTGTGTGAGTCATAGTATGTCTGTTGTGTGTGTGTCTGTGAAGTAGCATGTAGTCGTCCTGTCGTGTCTGCGTAGTATTATTTCATTGTATGGATGTTGCTGTGTCAATGCGTGGTGTGTCGATCTGCGTGTATTGATATGTAGTGTGTCTGCCAGTTGTGTTGATGTTTAGTGTGATGTATTTATCCACTATAACCGGGCGTGTGTCGGTGTGTATGTGAGTCTGTGTTGTCTCTGTACAATTTGTGGTCTGTTGCAGTGATCACATGTAAATAGTATGTATGTAATTATGTGGTGTCTGCGTCGCGTGAATGTAGTCCTTTTGTGTGTGTGGTGTTGATAGGTGTGCTGTGGTCTGATTTTCTCTGATGTTGTGTACTGTTGGTGTAGTACACAGTGTCGTTGTGTGAGTCCCGCTAGTATGATATGTAGCAAAAAAAAGATGTGTTACACCATGGATCAAGCCGTGTGTAAATGTAAATTTCCTGTGTGTATGTGTTTATATTGATATGTTGTGTCTCTCTCTGTGTGTGTGGTTGTTTTGTAAGCTGGATCTTGCAGGAAAAGCAATTGCAACATTGTTAAGACTAGCTGCCGTATAAGCACGCAAAGCGCACACTACGACACAGCACCAGCACAAGCGCACGTCACGCACACACGCACGCAGGCACGCAGGCACACACGCACACACGCACGCACGGCCGCCAAGTTAATTTGCACTATCTCCAAGGGGCACAGGGAGTCTGAGTGGGTTGGGGGATAGAAGTATGGCTGACGGGAGGGGTTGTAAATGTCCTGAGGGTATTAGTTTATTGAAATGATGTGTGTAAGTATATGGTTCCTCTGTGGGGTGGGGGGATAGTTATATGCCTGGGGGGTAGTTATGTGCCGGAGGCGTAGGTAGTTAATGCTGCTAATGGTGGGTCATGGGTGTACAGTATTTAATGTGCCATGGGGGGGTACTGTATATGTGCCAGGGTGCGTTGGTAGTATATGTGCCGGGTGGGGTGGTCTTATAGTGCTTGGTGGGGTTAGGGGAGTTTTTTTAGATGCACGGGTGGGGGTATATCTTGATGCACGTGTGGGGTAGTTAATGACAATGCCTGTGGGAGTTATATGTAGCCAGGATGGGGGGTTAGTTATCAAGCCGGGTCAATGGGGGTCGTAGTATTATAGGTGGCTTGGTGGGTTACGTCAGTCGGGTAGTTCATATGTCCTGGGGGGGTGATATGATAGCCCAGAGTGGGGGGGGGGTGGAAAGGTTTAAACGTCGCGCGAGACGAGAGCCGCTCAAGAGAGGGTTAGAGGTTGTAACCAGACGAGTTAGCCAGGAGCCGGCAGGAGGAGGCAAACCCACAGAGCGCGGGGGCTGTGGCGGGGGTTGCTCGATCCCTCATACCCACTCTCGAACCGCGCAAGGAGTGGACACATCTAAAGTAAAGTCATCCCACGTGTCCACACCCGCGCCCTGTAACCACTCTCTCGTTGCCGCGTCACCTTTACCTATTCTTTTTTACCTCCCTTTTTCACACGACTCCCAGACCACTCGGCGATCCACGCATCCACACACACACACACCTACACCCACACCACCATCAGTAAGCCACCTATTGTTATGCGCAAAAAAATAATTGAAACACCGAACAGGGCAAATCTCCCATATGAGATCAAGGAGTGATTGGGGACAGTCCAGAACCAATTATAAAGTTCCGGGCGAAACACCAAGACCCGAACGCGCCCGCGGGGCACGCCTCCCAGCACGTGACACCGATCCCAACGGTGCGGCTGGGGGAAGTGAATTCACCATTACGTGAGGAGGATGAAGTACTGAATAATGGTTAGACCAATTCACCATTCCCAAACCATAGCCGGAAATAAAATGCGTCGAGTTCCAACTTAGGCCCAACACCCTCAAGCAAATAATCACTGACCTGAGGGGGGAGAGAAAAATGAGGGTAAGGAGTGGGGGAGGAGTAAAAGAGCCCTCTTACGGGAGGAGATAGATGGTATCTATTCGTACAACACATGATCCAAGCAAATATTACCCAAGTCCAACACAAATCATAAAGTCTCAACATAGTGTCCCGTCTTCCCTGACTGAGTAGTGATCTGAAACTCCGACTGTACAGATCATGACTCCTTTTCCTTCTTATTATACTGCATTCACCAAATCTAATAGTGGTTCGTATCCCTCCACGTGTGCCCGCCTCGCCCGTAAAAAACTGTGAGAATTATTCGTCCCCGACGACCTGTCAGGGACATTTCCACGGAAAAGGGAACACCCCATATCTACTGGGGCCACCACTATATTAACCTAAAACAGCTGTACCTGGGGCTTCCGTAGAGGCAAGTGAGCCAGCCAAAAAAAAACCAATGTTATGGGCCAGTTATATTGGGCCCTACAACCTGAGATAAAAACAAAAAATGCGCTGGGACAACACCTAGCAACTCAACCATACACTGTAGGGATTCAACCAACCTCCGCACCCACCTCTTGCCCGCAGACATGCATGGGTCTAACACTCTATCAAACCACGGCAGTGTCAGCCAGCCCTCCAGAGAACCGAGCAAAGGAATCGCTCTTAATAAAAAAAAAAGACACTCCGCACGATCCCTCAAGCAACCAAAAAGTGCCCAAAGGGACAAGAGAGGTTTTTTTATTATAAAGCAGTGTATTTTTAAATTCTCTCACACCACATGAGCTTTTTCTTCCCACCCCACTGGCAACAGAGCCCGAAGACCTAAAAAACGTTGCAAGCCACCACTGCACACACGCCCCCCACCAAACCCCCCCTCGACAATCCTTTGTTCCACCTGCCACAACAGAATCATCATCTGCATTTCAGGGCCTTCTGGAGGCAAATCTGCCGCGCAGGCAAAAGCCATGGACAAACGTACCCTTTGGCTTCTGTTACTTCAGGTGCGTACTGTAACCCGTACCCTGCCCCAGGAGCATATCTCTATAGCACAGCAGTGCTTCTGCCTGCCATCCAGGAATTACTTAGGTACATGGCGTGCAAACGAGCCCTAACCTGTTGCATCATCATCCGTTTATAAACAGCAAAACACGGAGCCCCCTTGTAAGCTAGCTGCCTGTCACTATTTACCAAGCATTTTCTTCATCTCGGACCTCTCCCTGGGTTAGGACAGCGCACGGGGGGTCCCTATCAAGAAAGTTCACGCAGGAGTCTACTCTGCAATATGGGGTAGGTTTAAACCCACACCTTATATCAGTTAGGGTGAGTGGAAAGTGACACACAAAAAAAACCCCACTCCACCGTGCAGCATACGCATATAAAAGTGTCACTTGGTGATCTGTTCACCATATAGAGGAAAGGATGCCAAACAAGTTGACACAGCTGCTGTGAAGCGGGGGAACCTGGTTAATTCACCGGTGTCAGCCTCCGTTAGATGACCTTGGGCAAAGTCCACTTTAATGCGTCCACATGTGTGCACTCACGTCACCACAAAAGAATAGATTGTAAAGCTCTGCGGAGGCAGGGAACCTGCGCCTGATGGTCCACTCCTAGGCGCTGCGCTTGTGTTTGTCACTTGTGACGTAGCATGCAGAAAAATAGATGAAATAAACCTTATTATTATTAGAAAACAGTTAATATAGTGTTTAAAAGGTTACAGCTAAGAGAAAGACAGTTCCATAGGGTTCACCTCTCACTCTCAATTATCTCTTATCTTTCCCATTTGCCTGACTGCCTATCTGATCAGCGCCGGAAAGTGCTGTTCCCCTGGATTACAATTTGTGTTCAACCACGGTGCAGTGCGCCTGCTTTACCGGAAGGCTGGCATTGCCATGGAGCAGAGCAGATGGTGGTGTGCCCAGCACCCAGACCGCGTGTCATGGATCGCCGAGGATTGCAAGCTCACTGATTGCAACCTTGTAGCACAGCACTAATCCAGCAGAAACACCACAACCCTCTTAAGTTCCTATAGCAGAACACTCTGCACCACAGGAACTGGCCAGAAGCCGCACCTAGCCCCGGCTAAGTGTTAGCATCTGCTGCCAAAAGCATGGTGCCTGCACTGTCGCTGCTAGAATGTTAGCGTCATGCTGCCAAAGACCCTGTGCTTGCAACTGCCCTGCTAGAGTGATTGCATTTGCTGCCAAGGACCTGCGCCTGCCTATTCCTGCTTTCTGTGTTAGCTCTGCTTGCCATGGCCTGTGTCTTGCAACTGCCCCTGCTAAGACACTGTATAGCATCTGCTGACCAAAAGGGCTTTGCCGAATGCCTACATACGCTGCGCACTCTGACCATAGTGATTACGTCTAGGCGGAGCCCAAAAGGTTTAATTTGCTGGCACAAGCAACAATAACCCCCGAATAGGTGGGCCGGTACCTCACCCGTCCCCGTCCGGTAAAAAGTGCGATCCCCTTTAAACTCCATCTTTTGAGAAAATAAAAAAGTTACTTCTACTCCTCTGGCCCCCTTATCTCCTCTGACCCTCCCGTGATATATATCTCCTCTGTCCCTGTCCATCCCTTGACTGTAGTTATTCTCCTCTGTCCCTTCTCCCTGCTGACTAGTAGTTTATTCTCCTCTCTGGCCCCTTCCCTGCGACTGTAGTTATTCTCCTTTGGCCCCGTTCCCTGTGACTGTAGTTATTCTCCTCCTAGCACACCTTCCTGTGACGTAGTTATTAACTCCTCTGCCCCTTCCTAGTGACTGTACGTTATTCTCCTCGCCCTTCCCTGGACTGTAGTTATTCCCTCTGTCCTTCCCCTGTGACTAGTAATTTTCCTCCTCTGCCCACGTCCTGCTGAGTTTCCCTTCCCCTATCTCCTCCGACTGTAGTTAGTCTCCTCATTTTCCCTTCGTTCCTGCGACTGTAGAGTTATTCTCCCTGTCCTTCTCCAGGCGAACGTAGTTTCACTTCATCCTTGTGACTGTATATATTCTCCTCTGTCCCTTCCCTTTACTGTAGTATATCCTCACTCTAAGCCCTTTCCCCGTGACTGTATGTACCATCACTCCTTCTCGCCCATTCCACTGTTAACGTGTAGTTATTCTCCTCTGTCCCTGCCCTGGTGACTGTAGTGTATTCTCCATCTGTCCCTTGCAACTGTGACTGATCAGGTTATTCTCATCTGCCCTTCCCTTGTGACTGTAGTTATGCTCCTCTGTTGCCCCTTGCCCTGTGACTAGATAGTTATTCATCCCTTGGCCCCTTCCTCCTGTGACTGTAGTTAATATCTCATCTAGCCCCCTTCCCGTGACTAGTAGTTTTTCTCCCATGCCCCTTCCCCTGTTGACATGTAAAGTATATTCTACTCTCTCATTGCCCACTTCCCTGTGAACAATGTAGTTTATTCCCTCTGCCCCTTCCCATGTGAACTGTAGTTATTCTCACTCTGTCCTTCCCGTGACTGTATTATTCTCCTCTGCCCCTTCCCTGTGACTGGTAGTTATCTCCTCATGCCCCCTTCCCATGTGACTGTATATTACTCCTCTGTCCCTGCCCTGTGACTGTTTATTTAGTCCTCTCTACGCTCTGCCCCTATCCTGTGACTGTAGCCTTATTCTCCTCTGCCCATTCCCTGTTACTGTAGTTTATCCGCTCTGGCCTCTGCCCCTTCCCTGTGACTGTAGTTATGCTCCCTCTGCCCTTTCCCTGGTGACTGGTATTATTCTCCTCTGCCCCTTCCCTGTCCTGTATTTATTCTCTCTGCCTCCGGACGTAGTTACTCCTTGCCCTCCCCTTATTACCCTCTGCCCTTCCCTGGACTGAGATCCCCGCCCTCCTAGTAGTGTATCCCTTTCCCTTCCTGATAGTATCTCTCCTTACTGTCCACTATGCCCTGTGACCAATGTATAAGTATAATCCCTCCTACTTGGTCCGCTCACTGGACATGTAGTATCTCCTGTGATTCCCTCTATTTCCCTTTGACTTAGATCTCATCTCTGTGCCCCTTATCCCTGTGACTTGTGATTGCTAATTATCACTATCTGCCTTCGGTGACTAGATTACCCTCTGCCCTTCCTGACTGTAGTATTCTACCTCTTGCCCGTCCCTGGACTGTAGTGTTATCCTCCCTCTGTCCCCCCTAGTACTGTAGTTATTCTCCTCTGCCTCCCTGGAGTTGGTTTTTCTCCGCTGTCCGACTGTAGAGTTAATTCTCCCTCCTCGCTCATTAGCTCTCCCACTCCCTGTGACTGTACATTATTCTCTCTGCTCCCCTTCCCTTGTGACTGTAGTTAACTTACTCCTCTGCCCCTTCCCTGTGCCCTGTAAGTGATTCCTCACTCTGCCACCTTCCTGTGACTGTAGATTTATTCTCCTCTCGCCCCTTCCCCTGTAGACTAGTAGTTATTCCTCCTCTGCCCCTTTGTCCCTGTGACTAGTGGCAGTTATTCTCCTCTTCTCGCCTTACC
Source organism: Ascaphus truei (assembly GCA_036426205.1). NCBI lineage: Eukaryota > Metazoa > Chordata > Amphibia > Anura > Ascaphidae > Ascaphus > Ascaphus truei. The sequence goes on from WSYH01000572.1 coordinate 122,606, forward strand.
CCTGTGGACTGATAATTATATCACTCCTCTGCCACCTTCACCGAGGACCTGTAGTATTATTCCTCTTCCGTACCGACGGTATTCCTCATTCCTCCGTGACTTAGTATCCCCTTCGGCCCCTTCCGGTGAACTGTAAAATTATATCTCACCATCTGCCCTCATCCCTGGACCTGTAGTTATTCTTTCTCTCTTACCCCTATCCCTGTGACTGTAGGTATTCTCCTCTGCCCCATTCCCTTCCTGTGTGTAGTTTATTCTCCTCTTACCCATTCCCTGTGACTGTAGTTATCCTCCTACTGCCTCCTTCCCTCCCGTGACTCGTAGTTTATCTCTCTGCCACCTCTGACTGTATATCTCTGCCACCTTCCCTGTGAACCTGTAGAGTATTATCTCTCTGCCCTTCCCTGATAGTTTCTCCCTCCCTTCCCTGTGACTGTAAGTTTCTCTCTGCCCTTCTGACTGATTTTCTCCTCTCCTCCCTGTGACGTGTCTCACGCTTCGGACATAATTCTCCGCTGCCTCCTGTGATAGTTCCCTCTGCAACCTCCTGTGACTAAGTAGTTATTACCTACCCTCTGTCCCCTTCCCTGTTGACTGGATATTATCTCCTCTGGACCCCTTCCCCTGTACTGTAAGTTAATTACTCACTCTGGTGCCCGTACCCTTGACTGTAGTTATCTCCTCTGTCCCCCTTCCCTGTGACGTGTGCTATTTCCTCCTCTGTCCGCCTATCCCTGATGACTGTATATCCCCGGCCCCACTTCCCGACGAGTTTTCTCCTCTGCCCCTTCCCGGACTGATACGTTGTATTCTCTCTCCTCTGGCACCTTCCCCCTGGTGAACTGAAGAAATTGTAGTTACCCTCCGGTCCTTCACCACTGTAGTTTTCTCCTTAGTACTCCCGTACCTGTATTATCTCCTCTGCCCCTTTACAACTGCTGACTGTAGATTACTATCTCCTCTGCCCCTTCTCTGTGACCTGTAGTTATTCTCTCGCCTCTGGCCCCTCCCCTGGTGACTGTGAGTTATTCTCCTCTGCCCCTTCCCCTGTGCACTGAGTTATTCTCCAAAATCTTCCCCTTTCCTAGTGACTGTAAATTAATTTCACTCCTAGCCCCTTTCCCTGTGAGCAACTGTACGTTTTTCAGCACATCACTACTGGCCCCCTATACACCTGAATGACTAGTAGTTTATATCTACCGCCTGCCCCTATCCCTGTGATGATAGTTTATTTCCTCTAGGCTGGGCCCCCATTCCCTGTGACTGTAGTTCTTCTCCACTCTAGGCCCACAACTCCCTGTGTCAACATGTAGTTATTCTACCTCTGTACTGAGCACACTTCCCTGTTCACGTCAACGATTATCCTTACTTCCATCCTCTGCCCCTTCCCTGATAGCTGTATTATTCTCCTCTGGCCCCTTCCCAGTGACTGTAGTGTATTAACTCTCAATTAGTCTGCCCTTCCCTGTGACTGTATTTATCCTCCTCTGTGCCGTGGAGGTGCCTTCCCCTCCCTGTGACTGTACTTTATTCTCCATTCTAGCCAACCATCCCCTGATGACTGTAGCTTTATTCTCGCTACTGACCCTTCCCTGTAGAACTAGTAGTTTTTCACTCCTCTGCCCATATCCCATGTGACTGGTAGTTATTGCTCCTCTGCCGCCCTTTCCCTGTGACTGTAGTTATTCTCCATCTCCTCTGCCCCCTTCCCTTGTGACTGTAGTTTATTCTCCTCTGTCGCCTTTCCCGTGACTGTGTAAAGATTGTACTACCTCCGCGATGCCACCTTCCCTGTGACTGTTTTATTCATCACTCACTCTGGCCCCCTATCCCATGTGAAAACTGAGTAATAGTCTCCTCTGCCCCCTATACCTTTTACTGTAGTATATGCTCTAACACTCCTCCATCTGACTAGCCCCTTCCCATAGTGACTGCTGTAATTATTCTCCAATCTGGCCCCTTCCCTGTAGACTGTAACAAAGATTATTCACAAATCATGCCGCTACTATCCCGATGACGTAGTTATTCTCCCTCTGCACCCTTCCCTGTGACTGTGAGTTGCATTCTACCTCTATTCCCTTCACACCTGGTGCAGTAGAAGTATTTCTTACTCCTCTCCCCCTGAATCACCTCTGCCACCACACACACACCCACACACCCACAAACACAACACAACCAACACACACACACCAATAAAAAAACAAACACACAAGCAAACACACCCACACACAACACCAAACAACCACAACACACACGACAACCAAAAACACAACACACTACACAACACACACACACAACAATATTAAAATAGCAAACCAAATAAATACAGAATTAGCACACCACACACACACACACACACACACAACACACACAGCACCACACACCCCCACATTACACACCCCCACACCACCACCCGAACACACCGCCATGACACCAATCACACCCCACCCCCCACAGATATATTGACATACTCAGACACCCACCACTAACACACACACACCCACACACCACACACACACACCCACACACACACACACACCAAAAACAAACACAAAACCAACACACCCACCCACACACACACACCACCCACACACCACCAAAGTTAATAACATACGTATCAGTACACAACACACACAACAACACACACAAGCAGACACAACACAAAACACAGCAAAGAAACATAACACACAATCAAATCAAAAACAATCACTCACACACACATCAGCACCCAACATATATAACACATACTCATACAACTACACACACACACAACAATAACACACACATCACAACCAATATTATAAAACTACATCATCATACACCACACAAACAAAACGACAACTCTAACAATATACATTCCCCTCAATCTTCCTACGAGCTCTCTCTCCCCAAAAGAAAGAAGTAAATATTCCGGGAGTCTCCTCACCCCTCACTACCCAGACAACTTTTCCCAGTCTGGACTTTAACGGCCAAGCTGCGCAGAACCCACAGCAATCGATAAAACACCAACCCCCTGCTTAACCCAACTAGGCCGAGCCCACACCCCCGCTAACCAAACCAGAAAGGGGGTGTTATGTCCGAGTGCTTTCACTCACATCTTCCTTAAGCGAGACACAGTAAATCTTGATGTTTAGGGGTGGGGGGGGGGGGGGGAAGAGCGGCGGGGCCACTATGCCCAATGGGAGGAGCAGTATAAATTCAAATATTACGATGATTAACGAGGATTTCCAGGCTGTGCCAACCTAGTTTATTAATGTATATCCCCCATCCTTATCGTGTCTCCTAGGAGGGTAAATCAAAATCGCTGTGCGTATAGATAATGACTTCACACGATGAAGAAAACAAACGGTGCAAACTCTATGCACAATCCCAGAAACTGGACAAGGTTATCAATGTAGGCCACATGTCTGTAAAAACGAATAATAGTGACATATGTCGGTCGGAGTGTTGAAGTTCTCTTTTTTAATTTGTTGCCAGGGTATCCAGGATGTCGCGGGCTTTGTGTCAAAGACCCCACCTGGCGAAGCACCAGCATATCTACAAGCATGGCGACCAACCAATCGTGCCAAAAAGAAATGAGCATGCACTCGCAAGAGCACCCCTCTAAGACATCAGTCCTGACTCATTCCAACAAGCAATCCTTGCTTTGGGGAAATCCAGCGGCCGAACCCAAAGCCGGATCAGGGTGACATAATGTCCAGAGAGGTAAATAATTACCGTTCTAATACGACTACAGCATCCCATAAGAAGGTATGACCAAGAGATATAAAACACACCATACAACAACGCCACTCCAGAGAGTTTAATAAACCGTGATAATACACATACAACACCAAAAACCCATAGAGAGTAATACCGTTATAACAACTACACACAACAGCCCCAACATGTTGACACAAGAGGATATACACCATGCCACACAGGCACATACACGCACCAGCAGATGATAATACCAAGTATATAAACCCATACAAAAATACACCCCCATATAAGAGATCAACTCAACCGGTATAACCAACCTAACAAAACGCCACAGAGAGGTAATAAACCCAGTAATAAACCCAATATCAAACTTCCAGAGAAAGGATAATACTTTACAATAAAAACACATACACGCCCAGAAAGAGTAATACCCAGTATAACACAATCACGCCACAGAGAGGTAATACCGTATACACAATCACATGCCAAACCCGAGAGGTATACGCGGTATACACCTACACCAAAAAAAAAAACAAGCAACAAATACACGACCAGACTAGGGTAACATACCGGTATAACAGCATACACGCCCAATAGAGGATAAATAACCAGGTATCACACATACACGCCCAGAAAGAGGTCAATACCGGTATAACACATACCACAGCCCAGAAAAGAAGGATACTACCGTTATACAACACATACCGCCAGAGAGGGTCTAATACCGGTAATACACCACTACACGCCCAGAGTAAGGGGTAATAACCGGTATACAATCACGCCCGAGGACAGGTAATAAACCGGTATACACATACAAACTCCAATAAAAGAGGTAATAAACCAGTTATACAACACATAACGCCCAGAGAGAGAATAATACCAGTGTAACACATACACGCCACAGAGAGGAATAATCCTCAAGGTCGTATAACACATACACTCCCAGGAGAGGTAATACCGTATCTACAGACACGCCCAGGAGGTTAATACCAATAAATACACATACACAGCAGGCAAAGAGTAATAAACCACGTATAACACATACACAATCAACCAGAAAAGGTAATAACCGGTGTACACTACACGCCCAGAGAGGTAATACCGGTAATAAACCATACACGCCCAGAAATGGTGAATAAACACGTTATACACATACAGACCGCCCCAGGCAAAGAGGCCTAATACTCGGTAAAAAATAAAACAAAACACATCAGTGCCCAGAAGAGGATAAATCTAGTATAGACACATACACGCCCCAGAGGTAATCACGGAATAACACATACAACACGCCCAAGATGTAATACCGGTCGACACATAACACGCTCCAGAATAAGGTTAAACCGTCAATATAACAACATACACTCCCAGAAATACGGCTATACCGGTATAGAAAAACATAACATACACGACCCAGATATAGATAATACCACAACGGTATACCACAAATAAACATTACACCCCAGAGAAGGTAATTCCGGTAATAAACACACCCTCCCAGAAACAGGTAATAACCGGTCTACACATCCGCACACAGAATGTAATACCTTAAATCAATAAACCACCCCAAAAACGCACCAGAGAGGTAATACCGTATAACACACACACACACCAAAGCTTACAAATCGGTATAAAACCACATAAACACAACTACACGGCCCAGTAGAGGTGTAATACCAGTATAACACATAACACGACACAGAGTAGTTAATAACGGTGTACAACAAAATAACAGTCACACGAAGAAGGTAAATACCAGGTATAACACAATATCGAGCTACCAGAGAGTATACCGGTAAGAATACCATACACGCCCAGAGAGGATAAAATTCACCGTATAAACATACAACAACAATACACATCCCAGTAGAGTTATACCGCGAATAACCAAAGCCACAACACGTCCCGAAAAGGTAAATACGCAACGCATATACCCATACATGGCCACAAACGGAGGTAATAATAACAGGTATACACCAAATACCTTAAACGCGCCAAGATAAGGTAATAACCGGTAACAATAAAACACATACTGGTCCAGCAACGAGGAGTAATCATACCGTTAAGAATAACCCGATACACGCCCAGCGGGGTAAAATACCGACGTATCAATACACGCCAAGAGGTAAATCAAAATACCGTATCAAAATAACACATACAACGCCCGAAAGAAGGTAATCAACAAACACGAGGTGCACTAACACCCATACAACACCCCAGAGATAGGCTACATACCGGTATACACACATACACAAACCCAGAGAGGTAATACCGGTATACCACATACCGCCCAGAGGGCTAAATACACGTTCTAACCACAACACAATGTACAACCAGCCCGAGAGTAATACCAGGTGTAACACAATACAACGCCACAGAGAAGGTTCAACTAACCGGGACCACACGTCCCAGAGAGTAATACCGGTATTAACACATACACTGTCCAACACTATGATGTCGCTAAATCACCGTATCACCATAACAAACGCCCAAGAGGTAATCCGGTACTACACCAACACAACAACGCCCATAGAGGATAAAGACCGTAATACACATACATGTCCAAGGACGGTGGTAAAATAATACAAAAAACCCCAAGTTCAGTACACAATACCAAAACACAACGACCCAGCGGGGTAAATAATACGGTACAATAAAAAAAATCCCATACACGCCACAGAGGGGGGGAATGTAACTAACAGTATAACACATACACCCTAGAAGGATAAACATACCTGTTAACAACATACATGCACCAGAGATGTAATAACCGATATCAAAAACACAATACACACCACAGGCAAGAGGTAATAATACCCGGTATACACAATCACAAAATAACACGCGCACTGATAAACTGTAATAACCGTATACAACATACGACGCCCAGACAGGGTAATACCAGTATATACATACACGAAAAAAGCCGACCCTGATAGGTAACCCTACCAAGGTATAACACACTACACGCCCATAGAGGATACCAGTATAACACACACAACGCCCAGAGAGGTAAAATAAAAAACCGAAGTTTACCAACAACACGCCCAGAAGGAGTAATAACAACCGGTATAACACATAACAAACGACCAAGAGAGAGATCATACCGGGAGATATAAAAACACATAACATAGCCACTAAGAGTTAATCACCGGTAATACAACAACACGCCCAAGAGTAGTAATGAAACCAGTATTCACATACAAGCCCACAGAGAGATACATACCGGTTATAAAACCACAACAGCAGAGAAGGCACTATACCATATATAACACAATACACGACCCAGAGAGGTCAATACCCGTATAACATACATGCACCATAGAGGTAATAAACCGAGTGATACACATAACACGCCCGAGAGAAGTAAACTAAACCGCGATATATACAAAAAATACACCAACTAACACGCCAGGTAGATGGTATAGCGTAACGGTATCCCCATACCCACAACACAAACACAGCACCGCAAGAGGTAATGACCAGGTATAACACATACAGCCCAGAGAGGTGTAATACCGGTATACCACATACACTTACAACGGTTGCAAAGATTAAAATACAGTATAAACACCATACAAAACGCACCAGAAAAGGATAACTACACATTAGTACTAGAAACGAGCCCAGAAAAAAAAACACGCACCAGAGAGAGTATAAATACCCAGTAGGTACTAATATCTCATCGCATACAATAAGCCCACAGATGGTAATACCGATAATACACAAACACAATATACGCAGTAGAGGTAATACAGTGTATACACATACACGCCCAGAGACGGTAATACCATTATACTAAAAACATAACAACGAGCGACAACCAAGAGGTAAATACCAGGTATACCATAAACAACTAACACTACCCAGAGCGGTAATATCTGGTATAAACACATAACATTTATCCCATATCGAAGTGTACCAAAACCATTAATAACTACGACAGCCAACAGCAAGCTTACTCCAATTTAAATAGACCAAGCACACACTTAACATTGCCCATAGACTTTAATACGAATCCCTTTCCACGTAAACACACATATGGTAGCCAATGCTGATAAATGGACTCAAACAAAGTTCATCAATCTAATCTCTCTCAATCTCTCTAGCTCTCTACCTGCATAGGCAGTATAGAGCCCCTAAAGGTAAAGTTATGGGAATGACCCATAAGGCGCAAGCAAGTATTCATGGAGAGTTTGCCCCTACCCTGTGAAATGTGCCCATAATGATATAGGTGGAGTAGACCCAACCTACTCTAAACACAGAAATTAGATGATGTCAGAGTTTCTAGCAAGACCACCGCCAAGAGGATACAATAGAGCCCCAGCCACAGCTCAAAAATTAGAGTTGGTAGTTTATTATGTTGGAGGAAAGGAAGCAACAAGAACTACCTGAAGAATAACCGAACTTGGAGAGGAGCGCAATCATCACTAGAGTGATGACCCTCAAAGATGACCCAATGGCACAGGGAATAATATACACTCCACTGACGAGTAAAGAATATCATAGGAAAAATCACCAGATTGGGACGAACTAAAGAACCTTTCAAAAGGGCACCCCCCACACCACCACCCAACACACACCCCCCCCCCCCCCAGTAACACGACGCACCGCACACCACCCAACACCCCACCCCCCCCCCACCCCCCCCCAAAAACCACCCGCCGCCGCCGCCCCCCTAACCACAACACGACCACCCCAACCCAACCACCCTCCCCTAACGCACGGACTGCTCGACCCCCCCGATCACCACGCCCACGAAACCAGCCCCCCCCACCCGCCCCCCCGGACCCCCTCCCCCGGAGCGCGCTCACCCCCCCCGCCACGTCCTCCCCGAGCCGGCCCGCTCGCCCCGCCCGCCCCCCAACGAACTCGGGCGGTCGCCCACCCCCCGCGGATGCGACGAGCCACCCGCCCCCGGGAAGACCCCCCGCAATGCCCCCCCCCGTCCGCACACTCCCATTCCCTCCTACGCAGCCTCCCCGCGCCAGCACCCAGCGCCCCGACCACCGCAGACCGCCCCCCCCACCCGCCACCGCCGCCGGCCCCCCGCACGCGACCGACCCCCCCCCCACCCGCCCCCCGCCGCCCCCCCATCACCCACCCACCCGCGCCCCCGCCCCGCGGCACAGGTAAACCCCAACGCCACGCTCCCCGCCCCCCGGGCACACCCCCCGCCCGGAAGCAGAGCCCCGCCCAAGGCGCCCCCTCCCACGGCGCCCTACAAACCCCCCGAGAACCCACCCCCACGGCCAACCAATTTACCTCACCCCCGCCCCGACCCCCGCCCCTCTGGGATAGCCGATTGCGCCTGTCTTTGTGTTAAATCGGTGTCGTGCCCTCTCACCGCTTTGAGGGCATCTGCCCACCTCACTTCAAATAAAGATGACCAGTTTTACAAAATCATACCCCAAAACGTAGAATGTAAGTAGTAGATTGATATACAACATCGGAAGTGCACCAACAGAGAAGTTCCATACACCAGAAACCATCCACGAGCGGACGCATGGGATCCTAGAATTAAAGGTGGAAAAAAGAGTGTCTGCACGTGCGGACAAAACTGGATACATAGGATAAACAAAAGGACAAAAGGCGTCAGTACAACTACCTCAGCTGTCCATTCTGGGTTGGCAATCCAACAACCCCAACAAGCAACAACACACTCCATGCTGGAGACATCAAGAGTCACATATTAGACCAAAACATGTAGCAAAAAAAGACAGCACCACCAAACCTAAACACTGTAAAATAGGCCAGAACTTGATTATACCATAAGAAGACCAATGATGACAGATTGGGTGGGTAAGCCAAAGGCGCTAGAGGCCAGAAACGACCGTACAAAACATACATCCCAACGAGAGGTATACCAAAGGTAATACCCAATACACGCAAACCAACAAACCACAGTAAAAGAAAGCTGTACATCATCGCAAAGCAAAAAAGCACGGACTATACCCACCATCCACTCCCCATAAGTAAGGGTAATACCGTATAAACACATCACACACCAGCTCTCGGCGCACGCCTAGAAGGTACTACCCTGCTTCCTACCCACCCCTCCCCACCCTCCCCTAAAGAGAGAATATCACGGATATAATAAACAAACAACCCCACAAGAGAGGTAAATACCGTGTATAACACACGACATTATCCAAAGTTAATTACCTTCTCTCCTAACCCCCACTCCTCACCGCCAACACACCCAAACCTCCTCTCACCAATTAATCGCCCCACCAACCCTCGGCACTACCACATACCCACAACGCCTTCATCTCACCCTACACAATAGTCCCTCAACTCTCACCTACCATCCACCCCCTCTAGACCATCACCCCCCCCCCCCCATCCACTCACCCTCAATCCCCTTGATCTCAACTCATCCCGCTACACTCACTCACGTCCCCATTCCCTCTAACTCATCCCCTTCCTCACACTCAAAATCCCCTCACCTAACTCATAATTTATGTAAAATATCCCCTCCCTCTCAACACATCTCAATCACCCAACCCTCACTCTCACATCAAATCCCCCTCTGACTCACCCTTGCCTCTCACTCAACTACGCTCAACACACCAAAATCACCCTTGCTCTATTCTCAAATCAATCACCCCTCATTATTACATAACTCATCACCCCATCCTTTCCAATCAATCAAATCCCCCTCTGCACCAGCTCAATCCCCCTGCCAATCAACCAATCAACCCCTCCCTCACATTGACTCCAAATCACACCTCACTCAAACATCATCCCGTCCTCACACTCAAGTCCCCCCTAATTACATTCCCCCTCCCACCTCTCACCATACAACCAAACCCTCAACCTACTCCCTACTCATCCCCCTCTGACTCACCCCCCTCCTCACCCTCAATCCCGTGTGCGCTCCTCAATTCCCACCTCCACTCACTCAAATCCCACATCCTTACTCACTCACACCCACATCCTCACACCAAATCCCCTGCCAAAAATTCACTCATCCCCCTCCCAGCCTACAAATCAATCACTCCTCACCTCTCACTCAACTCCACCACCCTCCTCCCAAGACAAACCCACTCAGAATACCCCCGCCTCAACTCCATCCCTCAATTGCTTCTAAAACAACTCAATCAACTCCCATAACTAAATCCCCCCCCTCAATTCAACCTCAATCACCCCCCCTCTCGATCAAACTCAAACCCCTCACCCCCATCCACTATAACCTCACCCCCTCTGACATCAAATCCCTCCTACTCACCTCCAATTTACCCCTGCTTGACTCACTCAATCCCTCCCTAAAACGCTCAACACCACCCCTCCAGCATCTACAATAGAATCCCCGACATCCCGCGCACACACCCAGCCACCGCAAACTACTCAAAAACCGGGGGAGAAGATGCCACCACCACGGCCGCAAACAGACACGTCAACAAACCCCACCACGCCGCCCTCTCAACTCCATTCCTCATGCCGCGCACTCGCACTCAGCAATCGCCCCGGCTCACAATTAAGACCCCAACCCCCACCACTCTCAACGTAATGACCGACCCAAACCCGCCACTCACACAAACACACATGGGACAATGACCACACAATAAACCACCAAAGCGGTACAGCTAGACCACCCCCAAAAAACAGCTTGGAGGAGAAATATAAAGGAGGACAACGAACTAAGCTCAGATGCGTGTGCACCCACCACGTTGAGCATAATTACCATAACCTTTACCAATAATACAACATATACGTATAGTTTCCATGTAGACGTCCTTCAAAAACTATTATTATCACAAGATAACCTACAAACAAGTCCTCTCCGAGGTGAAAGATCATAGCATGTTTACATTCCTTTCCAACACCATTGTAACCCAACAGATTCCAATAAGAATAGCATGGCATTCCTTGGAGATCCATCTTGTTGTCATTGTCCTGGAATCCAAATACATCAAACCAGTTTTTGAGCCCGCTCATCCTTCAAATACCTGGAATAGTTTCCTGTGACCTGAGGGTCCCATAAGCTTCGGGTTGGGAAAGGGATACACAGGTCCGATGCCCAAGTTTCATCAGAAAAACTCGGGTCATACAAACCAACGAGGTTTCCAAGCATCTGAAACGCCCGGTAGGTCAGACATCAGAGACCAGTAATCCCAGTTGCCATTGGAGATTACTGTAAAGTAAGAGGTGCCCAGCCTTTGTAACTTCTATCTACTACTGCTAACACGTGTTTGCTACGTTCATGGTGGAATCCATTGAAGACCAAACAGGGTGAACCTCTTCAGAGGGGGAGTGAAGGGCCGTTATGGCTTGAGGCCATGCGCGTGGTATAAACATTAGCGTACGCCACGCCGTCATTTTGAGGTGTTCGAGTTCCGAGTGTCGGTTCATCTGATGGCTTTGGCCAACTCGCGTTGCGGTGTACGTGTTAGGTAGATAAGTGTGTGTACACACACTCTGCAGCCGGTTTAAGGAGCAGAGCTAACGGCGTATGAAGGACACTTCTTACTCCGAGGCAGAATGTAGGCTTACGTCACTTCAGATATGGAGGATTTTGGGGATGGGGCAAATAAAAGCAAAAGGAGGTATACTCCCCAACTCCTCCTACTAGACATCTCCCTCCGAGGGCAAGCTGGGACAGAGACGCAGAATATGATACATCTCATTATAATCTGTGCCCAATGTAACTTCCTTCCCCCACTACCCTCCTACTTGACTCTCCCCCAAGGTGCAAGCGGGGCAGACGCAGATGTGATACATCTCATTATAATGTTGTGCCATGTACATCCCCCCCAAATCCTCCTACTGACTCTCCCCAAAGTGCAAGCTGGGACAGAGACGCAGAATGTGATAACATCTCATTATAATCTGTGCCCTAGTAACTCCAACCAACTCCTCCTACTAGACTCTCCCCAAGGTGCAAGCTGGGACAGAGAACAGAATGTGATACATCTCATTATAATCTGTGCACCACAGTAACCTCCCCACAACTCCTCCTACTGACTCTCCCCAGGTGCAAAGCTGGGACAAGGACGCGAATGTAACATCTCATTATAATCTGTGCACCATGTAACTCCCCCAACTCCTCCTACTGACTCCCCCAAGGTGCAAGCTGGACAGAGACGCAGAAGTGATAATCTCATTATACTCTTTGCACCATGTAACTCTCCCCCAACTCCTCCTACTGACTCTCCCCAAGGTGCAAGCTGGGCAGAGATGCAGAATGTGATACATCTCATTATAATCTGTGCCCCATGTAAACCCTCCCCAACTCCTACTACTGAACTCTCCCCAAGGTGGCAAGCTGGGACAGAGACACAGAATGTGATGCATCTCATTATAATCTGGGCCCCATGTAACTCCCCCAACTCCTCCTACTGACCTCCCCAAGGTGCACGCTGGGGCAAGACGCAGAATGTTAATACATCTCATTATAATCGTGCACCAATGTAACTCCCCCACTCCTCCTACTTACGACTCCACTAAGGTGCAAGCTGGGACAGAGACGCAGAATGTGATAATCTCTCATATAACATCATGTGCACATGTGAACTCCCCCAACTCCTCCTACTGACTCTCCCCAGTGAAAGCTGGGACAGAGACACAGAATGTGATCATCTCATTATAAATCTGTGCCCATGTAACTCCACCCAACTCCTCCACTGACTCTCCCCAAGGTTGCACTGGGGACAGACGCAGAATGTGATACATCTCATTATAATCTGTGCACCATGTAACTCCCCCCCACCACTCTCCTACTGACTCTCCCCAAGGTGCAGCATGGACAGAGACGCAGAATGTGTTACATCTCATTATAATCCTGTGCACCTGTAAACTCCCCCCCAACTCCTCCTACACTCTGACTCCCAAGGTGCAAGCTGGGACAAGACGCAATAATGTGATACATCTCTATAAATCTGTGCACCATGTAACTCCCCCCAACTCCTCCTACTGACTCTTCCCCAAGTGTGCAAGCTGGGACAAGACGCAGAATGTGATACATCTCATTATATTCTGTGCACACATGTAACTCCCCCCCATCCTACTGACTCTCGACTCTCCCCAAGGTGCAAGCTGGGACAGAGACGCAAATGTGATACATCTCATTATAATCATGTGCACCATGTAACTCCCCCACACTCCTCCTACTGACTCTCCCAAGGTGCAAGCTGGGACAGAGACGAGAATGTGATACATTCATTAAAAACTGTGCACCATGTAACTCCCCACTCCCCAACTCCTCCTACTGGCTCTCCCCAGTGCATGCTGGGACAGAGACCGAATTTGATACTTATTAATCTGGCCCATGTAATCTCTCGCCCCAACTCCTCCTACTGACTCTCCCCAGGTGCAAAGGGGCAGAGAACGCAGAATGTGATACATCTCATTATACTCTGCCCATGTAACTCCCCCAACTCCTCTTACTGACTTTCCCCAGGTGCATGCTGGGGCAGTGAACCAGAATGTGATACATCTCATATAACCTGTGCCTCATGTAACTCCCCCCAACTCCTCCTACTGACTCTCCCCACGGTGCAAGCTGGACAGAGACGCAGATGTGACATATCTCACATTATAATCTGTGCCCCATGTATCCCCCCAACTCCTCCTACTGACTCTCCCCCAAGTGCAAGCTGGGGCAAGAACCAGAATGTGTATTCATCTCATTATAATCGGTGCACCATGTAACTCCCCCCAACACCTCCTACTGACTCTCCCCAAGGTAACCTGGGGCAGAGACGCGACAGATGTGATACATCTCATTATAATCTGTGCACCATGTAACTTCCCCCCCAAACTCCTCCTACAACTCCCCCCAAGGTGCAACGCTGGGACAGATACGCAGAATGTGATCTCTCATTATAACCTGTGCTCCATGTAACTCCCCCAACTCCTCCTACTGACTCTCCCCAAGTGCAAGCCTGAACAGCAGACGCAGAATTGATTACATCTCATTTAAATACTGTGCACCATGTAACTCCCCCCACATCCCCCACAACTCTCTACTGACCTCCCCAAGGTGCAAGCTAGAAGCAGAGACTCAAAATTGTGATCATCTCATTATATCTGTGCACCATGTAACTCCCCCCAACTCCTCCTACTGACTCTCACTCCCACAGGTGCATCTGGGGCAAGTGACGCGAATGTGATACATCTCATTATAACCTGTGCCTCATGTTAACTCCCCCCAAACTCCTCCTACACAACATCCCCCCAAAGTCAAGCTGTGGACGAGACGACACAGAAATGTGATACAATCTTATTATAATCTGTGCCCCATGTAACTCCTCCCCAACTCCTCCTACTGACTCTCCCCAAGGTGCAAGCTGAGACAGAGACGCAGAATGTGATACATCTCATTATAATCTGTGCACCATGTAACTCCCCCCAACTCCTCCTACTGACTCTCCCCAAGGTGCAAGCTGGGGCAGAGACGCAGAATGTGATACATCTCATTATAACCTGTGTGCCATGTAACTCCCCCCAACTCCTCCTACTGACTCCCCCCAAGGTGCAGGCTGGGACAGAGACGCAGAATGTGATACATCTCATTATAATCTGTGCAACATGTAACTCCCCCCAACTCATCCTACTGACTCTCCCCAAGGTGCAAGCTGGGGCAGAGACGCAAAATGTGATACATCTCATTATAATCTGTGCCCCATGTCTTCCAATCACCGAGCTGTCTTCCAACGAGCGAGGCTGTCTTCCAATAGGTGATGTTCACTCCTAAATAACGAGAGGTACCGTAGCCTGAACCAGTTAAAACAATGAGACACATAGCAGGATACTCAGATAGGACATAACATTCAGGCAAAAAATAAGGGCTAAATCACTTTGCAATTGCCAATTAGACAGATCTTTTACAAGCTGTTACACCCCAATTCACAAATAGACTGAATTTGTATATCATGTGTATTAAAAGGTTTATCCTTGCTGGGGCGTTTCACCTCGTCTCCCTCCCTGTGTGGTCCTCCCGTTTTTATGATGGAAGATTATGGCGGGTATGTTCCTGGGCGATCCACTCCTATAATTAGACTTCTCTCAGGATCTTCATTTAGATGTGGTGTTTTATTTTGGGATTCGCCCCTTTTTTTCTGTCGGCCTGAGTTATTAATAACAAACCCGAAGGAGTAGCCGAGTGGTTATGTCGCCGCCCATGGGGTGGGTGAGCCCAGTTCAACTGCCACTGTCCCTTCATCTCCCTTTACCATAATGAGATTGGATGAAGGGACGTCTCACTCACTGGTAGACAGAGAAGGTAGAGTTGCCCAGTGGGAGGCAGTGTTGTCCATTCCATTGTAGATCGAACGCATCCCATTACGACTTCGTTCAGGCGATGTCCACCATCAGACGGCTGAAGGTCTGACATAGTTCTCCCTAATAGTGCTCCATGTCATCCAGAGGAGGCTTGGCTCATATTCACCCACACAATATCGGGCTGTTAACACATTTATTGGGCATACAATGCTTTTCATGGACTGTTCCACTATACATATTCTATGATAGTTACAACATAAGCTGCAGGAGTTAGCAGCGCCCATTAGGGAATTCATTTCCCACCCTTTGCTTCCATTGATAGAGAGTGTAGAGTTGCTCATTGGAAGACAGTGTTGTCCATCAGACGCCACTTGCTGATGCCATCCCAGTGAAAGTCCCTCCGCTTCTTGTGACCTTGGTATGCTCACTTTGTCTCCTGTGGATTGGGACTGAGTATAAAGTCAGCGCTACATAAGGAACAAAATATGTATATTATTAACTGTCATGCCCAAACTCCATGCTCTCTAACATCCCCTAACCTCCACACCCCTAAACCTCAACAAATCCAGATGTGCGGCTGAACCATACTCACCCCTGATGTCCCACCGTTGTCCCTTATTCCCTCTAAAGTGTAAGCTCTCTGGATCAGAGCCCTCGTTTCCCTTCTGCGTCTGTTTGGGGCGTGTTTGTCCTTATCTGTATGTCATTCTGTTGATGTCACTGATGTCACTCACTACTGCGCAGTGGCGTATGCTGGCGCTTCACGGATAAACAATAATCATTATGAAAAATTGGCAATACTTAAACATGTATTCCCTGTCCCACACCGGGGGCCTAAAAAGAGTGAAACTACCATTTGAAGGTATCAGCCACCTACATTTAACTCTTTAAACATACCTCTGCCGTAACTTCACTTTGGTCCGAGTTAGGAACTGACCCTTTAAACCTGACCATCCCCCTAACTCCAAATGTTTCAAGGATGTTTTATGAAATCCCTCCCATGGCGTTTGCGCTATTCAATGCCTCAGCCTTGGCGGGGGTGAGGGAGAAGGGTTCCAAGACTTTGTGTTCCACTTCCATAGATGGAGACACACGCCGCTTTCTAAACACAGCCAAACAATGACATCACCCTTCCCCTGTCGAATTTTTGGGTTCCGAAGATGCTAAAAGAGCAGAGTTATGTCAGCAAGAGCCCTGTGTTTGTGTTACGGGATCTGGCAAATGTATTACGGTCATCTGGAAAGAGGTGCGGTCAACGGATGACGTGAGGCCAGCTGGGCGAAGGAATTGAAACATGCTGTAACAGACGTGAGGATCTGTAACGGAAATATGGCGGAAAGGCACAATTCATCCACTGTGCCTCATAAAACGGACAGAGATGCCCAGAGCTACTTCCAATGTGACAAAAATACACAGTGCAGATATATTCTCTTGAAAAAGTGGTCATGTAGTTTAACCCTTTGGCCAAAGCGTCTTAAGCCTGCTGCCACTTTCAAAGCATGACCGTAGCAGGTCCTAACACTACCTGAGTTAAAATTCTTATTACAGACAGAACAGGATAAAAGTTTATCAGCCGCACAGTGCTAAGGGGGCAAGGAGGTATCCTAGCTAAAAATACACATTGTAGATCGAACGCATCCCATTACGACTTCGTTCAGGCGATGTCCACCATCAGACGGCTGAAGGTCTGACATAGTTCTCCCCTAATAGTGCTCCCATGTCATCCAGAGGAGGCTTGGCTCATATTCACCCACACAATATCGGGCTGTTAACACATTATTGGGCATACAAGCTTTTCATGGACTGTTCCACTATACATATTCTATGATAGTTACACATAAGCTGCAGGAGTTAGCAGCGCCCATTAGGGAATTCATTTCCACCCTTTGCTTCCATTGATGAGAGTGTAGAGTTGCTCATTGGAAGACAGTGTTGTCCCTCAGACGCCACTTGCTGATGCCATCCCAGTGAAAGTCCCTCCGCTTCTTGTACCTTGGTATGCTCACTTTTGTCTCCTGTGGATTGGGACGAGTATAAACAGTCGCTACATAAGGAACAATATGTATATTATTAACTGTCATGCCCAAACTCCATGCTCTCTAACATCCCCTAACCTCCACAACACCTCCTAACCTCAACAAATCCAGATGTGCGGCTGAACCATACTCACCCCTGATGTCCCACCGTTGTCCTTATTCCTCTAAGTGTAAGCTCTCTGGATCAGAGCCCTCGTTTCCCTTCTGCGTCTGTTTGGGGCGTGTTGTGTCCTTATCTGTATGTCATTCTGTTGAGTGTCACTGATGTCACTCACTACTGCGCAGTGGCGTATGCTGGCGCTTCACGGATAAACAATAATCATTATGAAAATTGGCAATACTTAACATGTATTCCCCTGTCCCACACCGGGGGCCTAAAAGAGTGAAACTACCATTTGAAGGTATCAGCACCTACATTTAACTCTTTAAACATACCTCGCCGTAACTTCACTTGGGTCCGAGTTAGGAACTGACCCTTTAAACCTGACCATCCCCCTAACTCCAAATGTTTCAAGGATGTTTTATGAAATCCCTCCATGGCGTTTGCGCTATTCAATGCCTCAGCCTTGGCGGGGGTGAGGGAGAAGGTGTTCCAAGACTTTGTGTTCCACTTCCATAGATGGAGACCACACGCCGCTTTCTAAACACAGCCAACAATGACATCACCCTTCCCCTGTCGAATTTTTGGGTTCCGAAGATGCTAAAAGAGCAGAGTTATGTCAGCAAGAGCCCTGTGTTGTGTTACGGGATCTGGCAAATGTATTACGGTCATCTGAAAGAGGTGCGGTCAACGGGATGACGTGAGGGCCAGCTGGGCGAAGGAATTGAACAGGCTGTAACAGACTGAGGATCTGTAACGGAAATATGGCGGAAAGGCACAATTCATCACGTGTGCCTCATAAAACGGACAAGGATGCCCAGAGCTACTTCCAATGTGACAAAATACACAGTGCAGATATATTCTCTTGAAAAAGTGGTCATGTGTTTTTAACCCTTTGGCCAAAGCGTCTTAAGCCTGCTGCCACTTTCAAAGCATGACCGTAGCAGGTCCTAACACTACCTGAGTTAAAATTCTTATTAACCTGTATAATTACAGGAAGAATGACACATTGGACCTGTTCGTACTGGCAAATGAAACTGACCTGTCCAACTTGGAAAGTGGGGAGGGGCGAGCTTAAACCTTGGGGGGGGAGGGGCCACTACACCCCCCCCATNNACCTGTATAATTACAGGAAGAATGATCACATTTGACCCTGTCGTACACCTGGCCAAATGAAACTGAACCTGTCAACTTGGAAAGTGGGGAGGGGCGAGCTTAAAACCTTGGGGGGGGAGAGGGGCCACTACTACCCCCCCCAAAGCAGCCAGACCACTCACACACAGTTAATAACACAACAGATACCCACACGCTCTGCGAAACCCCTACCATTAGAAACCCCTATACATTAGGTGGTAATGGTAGGGTTTCTCAGCGTGTTTGGTATCTGTGTGTTTCTTAACTGTACACCATGCTTTAATCCTGTTTTCTTGTACCATCACATGTGCTGCGCTCCACTTTACCCAGGATGCATCATCTTGTGATTTGGGAAGTGGTCAGTAGGAGGAGTTGGGCAGAGTTGCATCTCCCCCCCACGTTATAATGGGATGTGTCAAATTCTGCATCTCCGTGCAACGATTCTCATTCTTCTGTGTCCCAAAGCTCTACCGCACACAGCAACGTGTGATATATCATGCTATATATATATGAGCTGCCTGCAACTCTTCCTTTTGATCTCTGTAAACACTCCACTAAATCCAGACACAGAGATATTAAAACAGAGACAAACCAGTTTTAACCACTAAAGTGCCTTTGGGGGTTCTTGGTACACTGCATTGGGCGCTGAATGTTATTGACCTCTAATAGTCCCCCGCGGGGTCCGCCGACAGCTTGTAGGGGGCCTAGGACAGTGTTGACCTAAGCTTCCAGGTGTTGAGCAAGGGAAGGGTGGAGGGATGTGGGAGAGAAAAGGGGGGGGGTGAGTTGAGTGGGCTTTTCGGTACTGCGGTTGGAGATGGACCTCACCCCCGGATGTGGGTGGGGGGCCCAGCCGGGGCGGACAAGCTGTGCCTCAACTGCTGATCCGGCTCTACTTCCAGTATTGACCGTGGGTGCCGATCCTCCGGGATTCCGGGACCCCAAGTATCTCCCTCCCCACACCCCCCCCCCCCCCCCCCGTTGCGCACCTGCAGGTTCCTCAATGGCAGTCGCTCGTTTTTCGAAGGGGTGATCAACTGGCTGGTCCAACGGCAAACGGCCAGCCCCCCATCGAACAGAAGCGGAGTCCTCTCTCTCCTCCTCCCGTTTCTGCCATCCGGGGGGGGTCGCCGGTCGCAGTCACGTATCTCATCCAGGAGCGTGGAAATGGGAGTAGGGCAGTTGGCCTCTTCTCTCCTACCTGCCCTACATATTACACGGACATGTGATTTTAATTGGATTACTTTTTTTTCGCTTAGTTCTCTTTCTTTTAGTTTAAAAGTTCCGTTTTAATATCGGTTCTCGTCTCCTCCCGAATCCAGAGTGAACGCGTGGCAGTGGCTTCTCTGGTTTTTTTTGGCCCAGATTAATTTGACAGATAATATTTGACATCGCCCTAATTATGGGAGATCTGCCAGGCTGTAACACGGCGAAGTTCCCCTGTAATTGTATACAATAAAATAAAAACCTTTTGTCTCCTTTAACCCCCGCGGGCAGCAGCTGTGTGGTGCGCGATTGGTTTAATACAGCTGTGGGAATTGCTAATGGCCCATGAATCAGACTCATTATAATCTGACTAATGTACAAATGCGTCTCGCAACGTCCCCTGAGTAAGAAAGAAAGAATGGTAAGACTGGTTAACCTCTGCATTTCCTGCCCTGTAGGCTGTGGGGTGGCGTGCCAGAGCAAGGAGGCTGATGTGCAGAAGTAGCCAGACTTCCTGCCCTCCGCATTGTGGACTAACCGTGCGGCCGGGAGTGCCTACCACTCCTTGAGCTTCTGAATGAGCGTTGATGCTCCTAGGAGAGACTGAGTCCTTAACCCCTGTCACTGCCATTAGTACACTTTGCCCCTAGGAGAGACTGATCCCTTAAACCATGTCACTGCCATAGTAACTCTTTTTGCCCCTAGGAGAGACTGACCCCTTAACCATGTCACTGCCATTAGTACACTTTGGTCCCTTAGAAGACTGACCCCTTACACCATGTCCTCGCCATTAGTACACTTTGTCCCTAAGAAGACTGACCCCTCTAACCATGTCACTGCCATTAGTACACCTTTGCCCCTAGAGGGACTGACCCCTTAACCATGTCACTGCCATTAGTACACTTTGTCCCTAGAGGGACTGACCCTTAACCATGTCACTGCCATTAGTACACTTTGCCCCTAGAGGGACTGACCGTACCATGTCACTCTGCCATTAGTACACCTTTGCCCCTAGGAGGGACTGACCCCTTAACCATGCTCACTGCCATTAGTACACTTGCCCCTGGAGGGACTGACCCGTACCATGTCACTGCCATTAGTATACTTTTGCCCTAGGAAGACTGACCCCTTAAAGTCATTGAAAGTGACTACATTAACACAAAATAGTCCTCTCTATGGTAATTAAGGGGTTTGGAGGTCGGGCTTAACTGCCTATTTTTAGCCTTCCCAACGTAATCCAACATTAACAGCTCCACTTTTAAAATCCTTTACTCTCTCTGCACCAGATTTTTTCCAGCCAGATCATCTTTCTTTTCTGCTAAGCAACTCAGGCGGCGCCTGCTCCCACACCCCTGCTCTTTTAAAAGTGCTTGGCTTACTTGTACTGGTGTGTCATTCTGCGAAAGCTTAATCAACGCTTGTACTTCCCCTTGTGACTGTGCCAGGGTCGTACATGCATTATATTTTATTCATGCGCATGTGGGGGGGTTTTTGGAGATAAATGGTGCCAAATTTAGAAGCAAAGAATAACTTATTTTACATCCCACTGCGGTAACTCATTAGCTTTAGGGAAAACCTCCCCCTCCCCACCCCCCCCATGTCCATTAGGGTTTTATATACCCCTTACTAATAATTTAGTAGACCCCCCCCCCCCCCCCCCCCCCCCCCCCGAAAAGGTCATCCCTTGGAACTGTTTTATAGATCGGGACGGTATTGTAATTAAATAACTTATTTTATTGATTTATTTATAAAAATGTGTACCCAGGATAATGCATTGAGGGTTCCCTCTCGTTTTCAGGTATGTCCTGGCACAGAGTTATAAACAATACCGTTTACATTAAAAGAACAAGAGGTTATACAGTCACTTCCCAGACTCTCATGGACGATAGAGTTGGAAAATTGATTACAGGGATCAAAGGGCTTGTGAGTTTCAGATTGAGTTTACAGACACATCCCTTCCCCCTGGAGCTTATAATCAATGTTTTAGGTGCCTGAGGCACAGGGAGATAAAGTGACTGCCCAAGGTCACAAGGATCCGACACGGGAATCGCCCAAGGCTCACCCTATCACATCACCCTGCCAGTCAGTGTCTTTACTACTCGCTCCACCCCCTTAAAATTTCCAATACCAACACCTGCTGACCAGTCCTGATAATTCTTGCCTGAGCTGCGGAAGTGGAAGTACCAGCATGTGCCAGGGTTAGGTAACCACGGCAGACCACAATAGCATCGCTGTGTTTTCCTCAGCACCAGAACTTGGAACCTGAACCAGCTCAGGCGGATTAACCTCTGCCCTGGATTCTTCGCCGTTATAAAATCAGCAGCGTTGCAGTTATACAACTCCTGAATGCAAACATTTGGTTTAACCTGCATTTGCCGGACTACTTAAGGCAGCAAGCTAACGTGTTACCACCTCGGATTTAGCAAAGGAAGGGCGTCCCGTCGGAAGCAATGGGAGTTTGCCTATGTTGGATGGGCGCCCAGATTTTAAAGAATAGGAACCGGGAACACCAAAAATGTTATTTATAAACAAATAAAACATATAACGGTATTTCTCTATTGTGACCCCCATTTTTGCTTCATTATTGATTTATTTCAGATCCTAGCATAACACAAACACTACCCCTCTCGTTCTCTCTCTTCCTTCCCCACTCCCCTCTCTTTCCCTTCTCCTCCTTTCTCTCACACACACCCACACTTTCCCCCCATTCTCTATCTCCCCCCCTTACTCCTCACATTCCTAACCCCCCCCCCTACACTGCTCCCCCTCTTAATAAAAGTCCCTACCTTCGGGTAGCAGGGCGGGTCCGCCTTTCAACGGGAGCCTGAGCCGGTTTGGGTTCCGCGGCCGTTTAATGGGTCCCCCCCCGGCAATTTAGGATCATTGAAAATTAATGCCAAATACAGAAAAGTTTGCCATGCACCTGATCTCAGTGCAACGCGCTATTAGAGAAGGGTCGGGGTTCCTTACAAATGCTTCTGATCTCAGACGTGCTATTAGAGAGGGTCGGGGTTCCTTACAATGAATCTGATCTCAGACGCGCTATTAGAGAGGGTCGGGTTCCTTACAATGCCACCTGATCTCAAACGCGCATATTAGAGAGGTCGGGTTCCTTACAAATGCATCTGATCTCAGACCGTATTAGAAGGGTTGGGGTTCCGTACATGCACCTGATCTCAGACGCGCTTTAGAGAGGGTCGGGTTCCTTACAATGCACCTGATCTCAGACGCGCTATTAGAGAGGGTCGGGGTTCCTTACAATGCATCTGATCTCACGCGCTATTAGAGGGGTTTGGGTTCCTTACACTGCACCTGAATCTCAGACGCGCTATTAGAGAGGGTTTGGGGTTCCTTCAATGCATCTGATCTCAGACTGCGCTATAGAGATGGTCGGGGTTCCTTACAATGCATCTGATCTCAGACGCGCTATTAGAGAGGGTCTGGTTCCTTACAATGCATCTGATCTCAGGCGCGCTATTAGAGAGGGTCGTGGTTCCTCACAATACATCTGATCTCAGGCACCTATTAGAGAGGGTCGGGGTTTCTTACAATGCATTCTGATCTCAGACGCGCTATTAGAGAGGGTTGGGGTTCCTACAATGCATCTGATCTCAGACGCGCTATTTAGAGAGGGTTGGGGTTCCTTACAATGCATCTGATCTCAGACGCGCTATTAGAGAGGGTCGGGGTTCCTCACAATGCATCTGATCTCAGACGCGCTATTAGAGAAGGTTTGTGTTCCTTACAACGCGTCTGATCTCAGGTTGGGGTTCGCAAAATTTCACAATATAACGATTGTCCCTTAACCCCCAAAAAGTTGGGGGGGGGGGGGGAGGGGGGGGGGGGGGGGGGGGAGAGGAGGTCCCTTTCCTTTTTTTTTCTCTTTCTTTTTTTTTTTTCTTGTTGGTCTCGTTCATTTGTCTCTGCTTTTCTTTTCTTTTTTTTGCCCTTCTTCCGTTCCCGTTTTGCCTTGTTCCCTTGCTTTCCCTTTGTGGTTCCTTGTTGCCCCCCTTGTTCTTTTTCTGTTCCCTTTGTTTATTCTTTCTCCCGTTTTTTTTCCCCGTGCCCCGTCTGTCGGTGTTTTGTTCCTTTCCTTAGCGTTTTGTTTTTTGGTTTCCCCTCATTCTCTTTTTTTCTTCGCTTCTTCTCTGTTTGTCTCTGTTTTGTTTTTTTTTTTTTCCTGTCTTTCCTTCTTCTTTCTCTCTTTTTTGTTTTTTCTTTGTTTTTTATTTTTTTTTTTTCTCTTTTTTTTCTTTTGCCCCGTTCTTTTTTTTTTTTTTTTTTTTTGTCCTTTTTCTTATCCCCTATTCTTCTTGTTTTTTTTTTTTTTCTGTCCCCTTGTTTGCTTTTTTTTCTTTTTTTTTGTCTCCTGTGTTTTTGTCTTGTTTCCCTTCCTGGTTCTTTTTTGTTTCCCCTTTCTTCTTTGTTTTTTCCCCCCGCCCTTCCTCTCCTCACTCTCTCCCCCCGTCCGCGAAGCTTATTGAAGACCGCTTAACCGTGCAAACGCTGAAATCTACAAGGAGGGCAAAAACACATCAAATCGAATAAGTACCCTTTCCCATCTCAGCAACAACAAATATCATATATCGTTCTTATCGCGAAGCCTGACATGTCACAAGGAAGACGCGGAGCGGAGGTGCGGCCCGGAGCCTGGCGTGGATCAGCCGCGCCGTCCGATCTGGGTAGGATGAGCTGTGCAGGGATGCGGAAGAGACGTCTAGGGATATTTGTAGCTGCGCCGGTCGGGGGTTGGGTAACCGTGCAGAGAGAAATCACGCCAGGGTCTTCCCCCCCCCCCCCCCCCCCCACCGGGTGAAATACACGAGCTGGGACAGATTCACCTCTTTCTTGTGTTGCCGCTGGGTGGTATAAGTCACCGCGGGGACGTGGGGACGTGGGTGGGGGAATAGTGTCACCATACTCTTCGTTAAGCCGGATCCAGCTCATGGGATTGACCCACATTGCAGGGAGGGATGATGTAACGGCCAAATTAACCCCCCGCCTCCCTCCTGTATCAGACTGGCTCTCTTAGGCCGCGTCCGTGGATAGCGCCGAAGCGCGTTGAAAATGCAGTACCTCCAGGGGGCTGCCCTAAGAGCGCGCGACAAATACATTTGTTTCGGGGTGCGCCACGGCCGGGTTGACGCGAGCGGTTCGCCCAATGAGGGCCAACCCGCTCTGTGACATCACGGCCGTGCTCCCCCCGTCTCCCTAGAGGGCCAATACGCGCTCCAGACTGATGCGTGCATGAAGCCCACGCAACATGGTTCGCTCGCACGGCACTCGCCCCCAGGTACGCGGCCCTACACACTCGGAGCCCAAAAGCAGCCGAGACCAGCTGCACACAGTTAATAAACACACAGATACCCAACACGCTCTGCGAAACCCCTACCATTAGAAACCCCTATACATTAGGTGGTAATGGTAGGGGTTTCTCAGAGCGTGTTGGGTATCTGTGTGTTTCTTAACTGTACACCATGCTTTAATCCTGTTTCTTGTACCATCAACATGTGCTGCGCTCCACGTTTACCCAGGATGCATCATCTTGTGATTTGGGAAGTGTCAGTAGGAGGAGTTGGGCAGGAGTTGCATGCTCCCCACGTTATAATGGGGATGTGTCAAATTCTGCATCTCCGTGCAACGATTCTCATTCTTCTGTGTCCAAAAGCTCTACCGCACACGCAACGTGTGATATATCATGCTATATATAATATGAGCTGCCTGCAACTCTTCCTTTTGATCTCTGTAAACATCCACTAAATCCCAGACACAGAGAGATTAAAACAGAGACAAACCAGTTTAACCACTAAAGTGCCTTTGGGGGGTTCTTGGTACTGCATGGGCGCTGAAGTGTAATTGACCTCTAATAAGTCCCGCGGGGTCCGCCGACAGCTTGTAGGGGGCCTAGGACAGTGTTGACCTAAGCTTCCAGGTTGTTGAGCAAGGGGAAGGGGTGGAGGGAGTGTGGAGAGAAAAGGGGGGGGGGGGTGATTGAGTGGCTTTTCGGTACATGCGGTTGGAGATGGACCTCACCCCGGATGTGGTGGGGGGCCCAGCCGGGGCGGACAAGCTGTGCCTCAACTGCTGATCCGGCTCTACTTCCAGTATTGACCGTGGGCCGATCCTCCGGGGATTCCGGGACCCCAAGTATCTCCCTCCCCACACCCCCCCCCCCCCCCGTTGGCGACCCTGCAGGTTCCTCAATGGCAGTCGCTCGTTTTTCGAAAGGGGTGATCAGACTGGCTGGTCCAACGGCACGGCCAGCCCCCCATCGAAACAGAAGCGGAGTCCTCTCCTCCTCCGTTTCTGCCATCCGGGGGGGGTCGCCGGTCGCAGTCACGTGATCTCATCCAGGAGCGTGGAAATGGGAGTAGGGCAGTTGGCTCTTCTTCCTCCCTACCTGCCCTACATATTACACGGACATGTGATTTTAATTGGATTTACTTTTTTTCGCTTAGTTCTCTTTCTTTTAGTTTAAAAGTTCCGTTTTATATCGGTTCTCGTCCTCCCGAATCCAGAGTGAACGCGGTGCAGTGGCTTCTGGGTTTTTTTTGGCCCAGATTAAATTTGACAGATAATATTTGACATGCGCCTAATTATGGGAGACGGCCAGGCTGTAACACGGCAGAAGTTCCCCTGTAATTGTATAACAGAATAAAATACCTTTTGTCTCCCTTTAACCCCGCGGGCAGCAGCTGTGTGTGCGCGATGGTTTAATACAGCTGTGGGAAATTGCTATGCCATGAATCAGACTCATTATAATCTGACTAATGTACAAATGCGTCTCGCACGTCCCCTGAGTAAGAAGAAGAAGGAGATGGGTAAGACTGGTTAACCTCTGCATTCCTGCCCTGTAGGGCTGTGGGGTGGCGTGCCAGAGCAAGGGAGGCTGATGTGCAGAAGTAGCCAGACTTCCTGCCCTCCGCATTGTGGACTAACCTGCGGCCGGGGACAGTGCCTACCACTCTTGAGCTTCTGAATGAGCGTTGATGCTCCTAGGAGAGACTGAGTCCTTAACCCTGTCACTGCCATTAGTACACTTTGCCCCTAGGAGAGACTGATCCCTTAACCATGTCACTGCCATTAGTACACTTTGCCCCTAGGAGGGGCAAAGTGTACTAATGGCAGTGACATGGTTAAGGGGTCAGTCCCTCCTAGGGGCAAAGTGTACTAATGGCAGTGACATGGTTAAGGGGTCAGTCCCTCCTAGGGGCAAAGTGTACTAATGGCAGTGACATGGTTAAGGGGTCAGTCTCTCCTAGGGGCAAAGTGTACTAATGGCAGTGACATGGTTAAGGGGTCACACATCTGGGTGATTGATGCATTTTCTTGTTCAATAAGAGCTTTGCACAGGCAGAGCCCCCTCCCTCCCCCCTTGCATGGCGAGGTAGCCGTGGGACTAAGAAGCCGAGCGCAGAAACACAGGGGCCGGCCTCTTTTAAACTATTAAAAGAAAACGCTGAGGGTTGCATTTAGCGGACGAGTCGCCGTCTCGCGCCTCGTCCTACGGAGACCTTCTGTAATTGCGAATGTTCCCCGTGCAGCGTCCGGAGAAAACCTTCGCCTCGGGGCCATTACAAGGATTTGTCAGCCCTGCAAAACGCGTCGTGTTTTCTCCTGCGCCGCTGCAGCTGCTGGAACTCTGCCCCTTGATATATTGCACACACGTCGCAGGACGGCCAACCCATCCATTCCAAGGCTGGGGGCGGGCAGTGCGACGTAACCTCGCATATCTCCGGAGCTCGGAGGCTGCCCGTCTTCTATATATAATACTCTGCCTATACGTGTGTGTCCCCAACAAACCACAGGTCTCCCTGCATCTGCCTGTAGAGGGTTTTTAGAATTTGGGGGTGATTGGTCCTAATAGGAGACACCCCACCCCTTGCTAGCTTCCCCCCCCCCCCCTTGGTGAACCGAGGGGGGTGAGTGATCTGAGCTCATCGGCAGGAGAGAAAAGGAAACTTGACCCCTTAACCCTGTCACTGCCATTAGTACACTTTGCCCCTAGGAGGGACTGATCCCTTAACCCTGTCACTGCCATTAGTACACTTTGCTCCTAGGAGGGACTGACCCCTTAACCATGTCACGGCCATTAGTACACTTTGTCCCTAGGAGAGACTGACCCCTTAACCATGTCACTGCCATTAGTACACTTTGCCCCTAGGAGGGACTGCCCCCTTAACCATGTCACTGCCATTAGTACACTTTGCTCCTAGGAGGGACTGACCCCTTAACCATGTCACGGCCATTAGTACACTTTGCCCCTAGGAGAGACTGACCCCTTAACCATGTCACTGCCATTAGTACACCCGGCCCAAGGTGCAAGCTGTAGACAAGAGACGCAGAATTGTTACATCTCATTTATAATCTGTGCACCATGTCACTCCCCCCCCCAACTCCTCCTACTGACTCTCCCCAAGGTGTGCGAAGCTGGAACAGAGACCAGAATTGATACTCTCATTATATTGTGCACCACTGCATTATACTCCCCCCACCCTCCATCGACCCACTGACTCTCCCCAAGGTGCCATTGCTGGACAGAGACGTCAGAATGTGAATACCTCTCATTATACTCTGTGGCCCATGTAACATCCCACCATCCCCCCCTCCTCGGACTCCAGGACATGCGGGCTGCGCATTGATACTCTTAACCCTGCCGCTTAACTCCCCCAATCTCATAACTCCCAGTGTGCAAGCTGGGACTAGAGCACAGAATGTTAACCATCTTATTATAATCTGTTGCCCATCACTGTACTCCTTCCCCAACTCCTCCTACTGACTCTCCCCAATGTGCAAGCTGGACGAGACCAGAAGGTGGATAAACATCTCATTATAATCTGTGCACCATGTACTCCCCCCAACTCCTCCTACTTGACTCTCATCTCCCAGGTGGCAGCTGGGGCATAGACCCGCAAATGTGATACCTCTCATTAACCTGTGTGCCAATGTAACTTCCCACTCCACTCCAACTCCTCCTACTACTCCCCCCCAAGGTGCGGCTTGGGACCAGAGACCAGAATGTGATACATTCATTATAATCTACTGCAACATGTAAATCCCCCCAACTCATCCTACTGACTCTTCCCCCAAGGTGCAAGCTGGGGCAGAGCGCAAAATGTATACATCTCATTGATACTCGTGTCCCCATGTCTCCCATCACCGGACTGTCTGAGTCCCAAACGAGCGAGGCTGATCTTCCATAGTGATGTTCACTCCTAAATCAACGAGAGGTGACCGTAGCCTAACCAGTTAAAACAATGGACACATAAGCAGGATACTCATATATGACATATCCACTTCAGGGCAACAAAAATAATGGGCTTAAATCACTTGGGGGTGGCAATTGGCCAATTAGACAGATCTTTACACAGCTCTTACCCACCCCAATTCCAAATAGAACTGAACTTTGTAAATCATGTGTATTAAAGTTTATCCTTGCTGGGGCGTTTCACCTCGTCTCCCTCCCTGGGTGGTCCTCTCCTCCCTTTTCAATGATGGAAGTTAATGGCGGGTTGTTCCTGGCGATCCACTCCTATAATTAGACTCTCTCTCAGGATCTTCATTTAGATTGTGTGTTTTAATTTTGGGATTCCGCCCCTTTTTTTTCTGTCGGCCGAGTTATTAATAACAAACCCGAAGGAGTAGCCGTGGTTATGTCGCCGCCATGGGGTGGTGAGCCCAGTTCAACTGCCACTGTCCCTCTCAATCTCCCCTTTACCATAATGAGATTGGTGAAGGGACGTCTCACTCACTGGTAGACAGAGAAGGTAGAGTTGCCCCAGTGGGAGGCAGTGTCGTTTGTCCATAATCCCATTGTAGATCGAACGCATCCCATTACGACTTCGTTCAGTCAGATGCGTGTCCACCATCAGACGGCTGAAGGTCTGACATAGTTTCTCCCTAATAGTGCTCCCATGTCATCCAGAGGAGGCTTGGCTCATTTCACCCACACAATATCGGCTGTTTAACACACATTTATTGGGCATACCACAATGCTTTTCATGGACTGTTCCACTATACATCTCTATGATAGTTACAACTCAGCTGCAGGAGTTAGCAGCGCCCATTAGGAATTCATTTCCCACACCTTTGCTTCCATTGATAGAGAGTGTAGAGTTGCTCATTGAAGACAGTGTTGTCCCATCAGACGCCACTTGCTGATGCCATCCCATTAAAGTCCCTCCGCTTCTTGTGACCTTGGTATGCTCACTTTTGTCTCCTGTGGATTGGGACGGATAAGTCACGCTACATAAGGAACAAAATATGTATATTATTAACTGTCATGTGCCCAAACTCCATGCTCTCTAACATCCCCTAACCTCCACACCTAAACCTCAACAAATCCAGATGTGCGGCTGAACCATCCTCACCCTGATGTCCCACCGTTGTCCTTATTCCCTCTAACGTGTAAGTCTCGCTCTGATCAGAGCCCTTCGTTTCCCTTCTGCGTCTGTTTGGGGCGTGTTTGTCCTTATCTGTATGTCATTCTGTTGATGTCACTGATGTCACTCACTACTGCGCAGTGGCGATGCTGGCGCTTCACGGATAAACAATAATCATTATGAAAATTGGCAATACTTAAACATGTATTCCCTGTCCCACACCGGGGCCCTAAAAGAGTGAAACTACCATTTGAAGGTAATCAGCCACCTACATTTAACTCTTTAAAACATACCTCTCTGCCTTAACTTCACTTTGGTCTCGTTTAGGAACTGACCCTTTTAAACCTGACCATCCCCCTACTCCAAATGTTTCAGGAGTTTTATGAAATCCCTCCCCATGGGCGTTTGCGCTATTCAATGCCTCAGCCTTGGCGGGGGTGAGGGAGAAGGGTTCCAAGACTTTGTGTTTCCACTTCCATAGATGGAGACACACGCCGCTTTCTAAACCACAGCCAAACAATGAACATCACCCTTCCCCTGCGAATTTTTGGGTTCCGAAGATCTAAAAAGAGCAGAGTTATGTCAGCAAGAGCCCTGTGTTTGTGTTACGGGATCTGGCAATGTGTTACGGTCATCTGGAAAGAGTGCGGTCAACGGATTACGTGATGCCAGCTGGGCGAAGGAATTGAAACATGCTGTAACAGACGTGGATCTGTAACGGAAATATGGCGGAAAGGCACAATTCATCCACTGTGCCTCCATAAACACGGACAGAGATGCCCCAGAGCTACTTCCAATGTGACAAAAATACACAGTGCAGATATATTCTCTGAAAAAGTGGTCATTTAGTTTAAAACCCTTTGGCCAAAGCGTCTTAAGCCTGCCTGCTGCCACTTTCAAAGCATGACCGTATGCAGGTCCTAACTACACTACCTGAGTTAAAATTCTTATTAACCTGTATAATTACAGGAAGAATGAACACATTGCGACCTGCTGTCGTAACCTGGCAAAAATGAAACTGACCTGTCAACTTGGAAGTGGGGAGGGGCGAGCTTAAACCTTGGGGGGGGGAGGGGCCACTACCCCACCCCCCCAAAAGCAGCCGTGACCAGCTGCACACAGTTAATAACACACAGATCCCCACACGCTCTGCGAAACCCCTACCATTAGAAACCCCTATACTTAGTTGTATGGTAGGGTTTCTCAGAGCTGTGTTTGGTATCTGTGTGTTTCTTACTGTCCCCATGCTTTAATACCTGTTTCTTGTACCATCACATGTGCGGCGCTCCACGTTTACCCAGGATGCATCATCTTGTGATTTTGGGAAGGTGTCAGTAGGAGGAGTTGGGCAGGTTTTGCATCTCCCCCCCCCCACGTTATAATGGGGATTGTCAAATTCTGCATCTCCGTGCAACGATTCTCATTCTTCTGTGTCCCAAAGCTCTACCGCAACCCAACGTGGTATATATCATGCTATATATGATATGATCTGCCTGCAACTCTTCCTTTTGATCTCTGTAACATCCACTAAATCCAGACACAGAGAGATTAAAACAGAGACAACCAGTTTTAACCACTAAGTGCCTTTGGGGTTGTGTTCTTGGTTACTGCATTGGCGCTGAAGTTTATTGACCTCTAATGGTCCCCCGCGGGTGTCCGCCGACAGCTGTAGGGGCCTAGGACAGTGGTTGACCTAAGCTTCCAGGTTGTTGAGCAGGGGAAGGGTGGAGGGGATGTGGAGAGAAAGGGGGGCGGGGTGATTGAGTGGGCTTTTCGGTACTGCGGTTGGAGATGGACCTCAACCCCGGATGTGGTGGGGGGCCCAGCCGGGGCGACAAGCTGTGCTCAACTGCTGATCCGGCTCTACTACTCTCTAGTATTGACCGTGGGCCGATCCTCCGTGATTCCGGGAACCCAAGTATCTCCCTCCCCACACCCCCCCCCCCCCCCCGTTGGCGACCCCTGCAGGTTCCTCAATGGCGTGCGCTCGTTTTTCGAAAGGGTGATCAACTGGCTGGTCCAACGGCACGGCCAGCCCCCCATCGAACAGAAGCGGAGTCCTCTCCCTCCTCCGTTTCTTTCCATCCGGGGGGGGGTCGCCGGTCGCAGTCAACGTTGATCTCATCCAGGAGCGTGGAAATGAGTAGGGCAGTTGGCTCTTCTCCTCCCTACCTGCCTACATATTACACGGACCATGTGATTTTAATTGGATTACTTTTTTTTTTTGCGCTTAGTTCTCTTTCTTTAGTTTAAAAGTTCCGTTTTATATCGGTTCTCCTGTCCTCCTCCGCGAATCCAAGTGAACGCGTGTCGTGGCTTCTGTTTTTTTTTTGGGTTTTTTGCCCGCTTACATTCCTGCAGATCTTTTCGTATGCCTAGACTTACGTTCATATTCGCGTAACACGGCAGAGTTCCCCTTAATTGTATAACAAATAAATAACCTTTTGTCTCCCTTTAACCCCCGCGGCAGCACTGTGTGTGCGCGATTGTTTAATACAGCTGTGGGAAATTGCTATGCGCCATGAATCAGACTCATTTATATCTGACTAATGTACAAATGCGTCTCGAACGTCCCTGAGTAAGAAGAAAAGGAGATGGGTAAGACTGGTTAACCTCTGCATTCCTGCCCCTGATAGGCTGTGGGGTGGCGTGGCCAGAGCAGGGAGGCTGATGTGCAGAATAGCCAGACTTCCTGCCCTCCGCATTTGGACTAACCGCGGCCCGGGGACGTGCCTACCACTTCTTGAGCTTCTGAATGAGCGTGATGCCCTAGGAGAACTGAGTCCTTAACCGTCACTGCCATTAGTACACACTTTGCCCCTAGAGAGACTGATCCCTTAACCATGTCACTGCCATTAGTACATTCTTTGGCCCCTAGGAGAGACTGACCCCTTAACCATGTCACTTGCCATTAGTACTTTGTCCCTAGATGAACTGCCCCCTTAAAAAACTTTTGCTCCTATGAGAGACTGCACACCTTAACATGTCCACTGCCATTAGTACACTTTGGCCCTAGGAGAGACTGACCCCTTAACCATGTCACTCTGCCATTAGTACCTTTGTCCCTAGGAGAGACTGCCCCCTAAACCATGTCACTGCCCTTAGTACAACTTTGGCCCTGGAAGGACTGACCCCTTTAACGCATAGTCCCGTTTCCCCCCAATGTAACATCATTTCTCACACTAATGACACATAGCTTGTCCCTTCATATCAGATGCCCGGCTGTCTCTGGACAAACACAGCTAACCCCACAGGTGCTAAAGTGTGGACAATAGATGGACCGTCCTTAAGGCAGTCAGTGGTCTGACTTTTAGACATCACTGGTACTGTGCGAGCATTTCTAACCCAGTTAAATTGGGGAAACAAACTCTGATTTCGTAATGATTTATACAGCATTTTATAGCAATTGAACGGCTTTCGAAAACTAGTGATATTGATATAATATCAGGGGGGGGGGTTACATTTTAAGTTATTCTGTAAACACGGTGAGCTGAGACTTGAGGGGGGTCCCCACCCCCCCCCCCCCCCCCCCCCCCCCCCGTCAAAGATTAATCCACCTGTGCTGAAGCAGGGATATCCTTAGAACCGGACCTTTTGGGAGGGTCCTTGCCGAGTGAAGTCGAGAACCACCAATGTAAATGGTTTAAACCAGGGGCGGCTCAACCGCAGTCCTCAAGGGGGGCCACCAACAGGCCAGGTATTAAGGATATCTCTGCTTCAGCACAGGAGGCGCAATCATTGTGACTGAACCCCCTCCGTGCTGATGCAGGGATATCCTTAAACCCTGACCTGTTGGCGGCCCCCTCGCGGATTGGAGTTGAGCACCCCCCCCCCCCCTCCGGTTTAAATGGTCTGCATGCTATTGGTTGAAGTGACAAGCCGCCATGTTGGTCAGGCAGACGGGTAATGGGGTTGTAGGTTGGGATTTTCTCCATTGACCAATCTGGAAGTTGGTTAAATTAAAGTGTAGAGAGCTTTCCAAAACTTGCAGGTCTCTTCTTCAAGGGCACTGACGTTATGTAACGTCTCCCTAACTCCTCCTATAGCCCCATATAGACCCTCCCTATAACTCCTCCCATTTCTCTATATAACCCCTCCCTATAACTCCTCCCATTTCTCTATATATCCCCTCCCTATAACTCCTCCTATTACCCCAAGTGAGAACTAGATTGGACATCACTTGAGTTAGGCGCAAAGTTCACCTTTTCCTGCCTGTGCCCTTCAAATTACTTTCTGCCAGGCTATACCAGCTACCTGAACAAGCTCCACCCCTACCACAAAAGACCACGCAGCGCTATCCATCTGAGATCTACTCCAGAAGACTGTTCATGGTCCCACGTTCATCAAACAAAGTTCCGCCGCTCCCCTCCTCCTCTTCTAATATACCGTGCACCCCAAAACTGAACAGTCTGCCGGAGACTCTCACGCCCGCCCCTCACCAGGCTAGGTTCTTTCATAACTACGATGTCTCACATTTTATCTGTCTGAACTGTTCCATACACCTATAACATATTTATCTGTACTGTTCACCGCCTATAATATATATTATCTGTAACTGTTACATACGCTATAACCTATATTATCCGGTACTTTTACATACGCCTATAACATATATATCTGTAACGGTTACATACGCCCATAATATATAATTATCTGGAACTGTTACATAACGCTATAATTATATATTATCGGTAACTGTTACAATACGCCTATAATATATATTATCTGTAACTTTTCATACCCTATAATATATTTCTCTTAACTGTTATATACGCCTATACCATCTATCTTATCTGTAACTGTTACTACCCTAGAATATATATTATCTGTAAACTGTTACATACCCCATATAATATATTATCTGTAACTGTTACATACGCCATAATATATATTAGCTGTAACCGTTACATACCTATACATATATGATCTGTACTTGTTACATACTCCCCATACATTATGATTATCGTAACGGTTAATCCGCCGATTAACATATTTATCTGTACTGTTTTTACATACTCCCATATAATATATTTCTTGTAACTGGTACATACGCCTTAATATATATTATCTGTAACTGGGCAATAGCAATGTCTTTGTATATAATTATACCCCGCTCACTTAATTACTGTATTTGTACCACTTAATCTGCTCAATCACTCTGTCCCAGTACATACCGGAAAGACGAGAGGTAATCTCACTGTATTACTTTTTACCGAACGTTTTTATAATAAAATCACGAAATAAGTAAAAAATGCTGCGTGGGGAACTCATGAAACCGCATTCGGGATCATAGGCCTCTCTGCGCTTGAAGATCGAGGTGACCTTACGTCTTCCGAGCCACGGTGAGCTGGAACAAGCCCTTATTAAAGCCAGCATTCTGCTATTGCATTTGGTCGTTGCTCCGCTGATGAGTTTGTCTCCCGATCCGCTGCGAAGTTGGAAAGAAAACTCCTTCTCGTTATTAGGTCAATGTTTTCAAGGGGCCGCTCCATACAACTTACCCGGCCATCACTACTGCGAAATGATTCGGGCGTTTGAGGACGTGGGGTGAACAGAAAAAGGAACAGCCGCCTCTCTTCTCTCCTCGCTCACTGCAACCCCCCTCTCTCCCTCTCTCACCCCCCACCCCCCCATCTCGCACCCTCTCCTCTCCTGCCCCTTAATTACTCCCTCTCTCATTCCCCCCCCCCCCCCCTCTCCGTCACTCCCGCCATCTCCCTACCTCTCTCCGTCTCTCACCCCCCCCTCTTTCCTCCTCCCCTATCCCCACCCCTCTCATTCCCCCCCCTCTCCTTCCCTCCCCCCATCTCCCACCCTCTCCCCTGCCCTCTATAATTACCCCCTCTCCTTCCCTCCCCTATCTCCCACCCTCTCTCCTGCCCTCCATAATTACCCCTCTCCTTCCCTCCCCCATCTCCTACCTTCTCTCCTGCCCTCGAAATTACCCTACCCCTCTCTCATTCCCCCCCTCTCCTTCCCTCCTCCATCTCCATCTTCATCTCCCGCCGCTCAATATTACCAACCAACCTTACCTTACCACGCCTCTCTCATTCCCCCTCTCATCTCCCTCCCAACCCTCTCTCCTGCCCTCTGTATTTACCCCCTCTCCCATTCCCCCCTCTCCCATTCCCCCCTCTCTCACCCTCTATAATTACCCCCTCTCCTCCCCCACCCATTTCCCACCCTCTTCCTCCCTCTCCCCTGCTCTCTAAAATTCCCCCTCTCTCATTCCCCCCTCTCCTTCCCCCCTCTCCTTCCCTCCCCCCTCTCCCCCCCTCCCATGTCACTGCCATTAGTACACTTTGCCCCTAGGAGGGACTGACCCCTTAACCATGTCACTGCCATTAGTACACTTTGCCCCTAGGAGGGACTGACCCCGTAACCATGTCACTGCCATTAGTATACTTTGCCCCTAGGAGAGACTGACCCCTTAAAGTCATTGAAAGTGACTACATTATATCAAAATAGTCCTCTCTATGGTAATTAAGGGGTTGGAGGTCGGGCTTACTGCCTATTTTTAGCCTTCCAACGTAATCCAACATTAAACAGCTCCACTTTTAAAATCCCTTTAACTCTCTGCACCAGATTTTTCCAGCCAGATCAGCTTTCTTTCTGCATAAGCAACTCAGGCGGCCTGCTCCCACCCCTGCTCGTTTAAAAGTGCTTGGCTTACTTGTACTGGTGTGTCATTCTGCGAAAGCTTAATCACGCTTGTACTTCCCCTTGTGACTGTGCCAGGGTCGTACATAGCATTATATTTTAATGCATGCAGCATGGGGGGGGGTTTTGGAGGATAAATGGTGCCAAATTTAGAAGCAAAGAATAACTTATTTTACATCCCAACTGCGGTAACTCATTAGCTTTAGGGAAAACCTCCCCCTCCCCCCCCCCCCCCCCCCCCCGGTTTGGGTTTTTTTTCCCCCTTCTTAAAAATTTTTTAACCCCCCCCCCCCCCCCCCCCCGAAAAGGTCATCCCTTGGAATCCTGTTTTATAGATCGGGACGGTATTGTAATTAAACTTATTTTATTGATTTATTTATAAAAATGTGTTA
Organism: Ascaphus truei; assembly: GCA_036426205.1. Lineage (NCBI taxonomy): Eukaryota > Metazoa > Chordata > Amphibia > Anura > Ascaphidae > Ascaphus > Ascaphus truei. The sequence goes on from WSYH01000572.1 coordinate 160,440, forward strand.
CCAGGAAGTAATGCATTGAGGGTTCCCTCTCGTTTTCAGGTATGTCCTGGGCACAGAGTTATAACAATACACGGTTACATTAAAAGAACAAGAGGTTATACAGTCACTTCACAGACATCTCATGGACAGATAGAGTTGGAAAATTGAGTACAGGGGATAAAGGGCTTGTGAGTTTCAGATTGAGTTACAGACACAATCCCTTCCCCCTGGAGCTTATAATCAATGTTTTAGGTGCCTGAGGCACAGGGAGATAAAGTGACTTGCCCAAGGTCACAAGGATCCGACACGGGGAATCGAACCAGGCTCACCCTGCATCACCCTGCCAGTCAGTGTCTTTACTCGCTCCACCCCCTTAAAATTTCCAATACCAACACCTGCTGACCAGTCCTGATAATTCTTGCCTGAGCTGCGGAAGTGGAAGTACAGCATGTGCCAGGGTTAGGTAACCACGCAGACACAATGACATCGCTGTGTGTGTCCTCAGCACCAGAACTTGGAACCTGAACCAGCTCAGGCGGATTAACCTCTGCCCTGGATTCTTCGCCGTTATAAAATCAGCAGCGTTGCAGTTATACAACTCCTGAATGCAAACATTTGGTTTAACCTGCATTTGCCGGGACTACTTAAGGCAGCAAAGCACTACGTGTTACCGCCTCGGATTTAGCAAAGGAAGGGCGTCCCGTCGGAAGCAATGGGAGTTTGCCTATGTTGGATGGGCGACCAGATTTTAAAGAATAGGAACCGGGACACACCAAAAATGTATTTATAAAACAAATAAACATATAACGGTATTTCTCTAATTGTGACCCCATTTTTGCTTCATTATTGATTTATTTCAGATTCCTAGCATAACACAAACACTACCCCTCTCGTTCTCTCTCTTTCCCCACTCCCTCTCTTTCTCTCCTCCTTTCTCTCACACACCCACACTTTCCCCCATTCTCTATCTCCCCCCTTTATCTCTCACATTCCTAACCCCCCCCCTACTATCTTCCCCCCTCTTAATTAAAAGTCCCTACCTGTTGAGCAGGGGGGCGGTCCGCCTTTCAACAGGGATTCCTAGGAGCCTTTGGGTTCCGCGGGCGTCCCTAATGGGTTCCCCGGCAATTTTTAGGTCATTTGAAAATTATGCCAAATACAGAAAAGTTTGCCATGCACCTGATCTCAGACGCGCTATTAGAGAGGGTCGGGGTTCCTTACAATGCTTCTGATCTCAGACGTGCTATTAGAGAGGGTCGGGGTTCCTTACAATGAATCTGATCTCAGACGCGCTATTAGAGAGGGTCGGGGTTCCTTACAATGCACCTGATCTCAGACGCGCTATTAGAGAGGGTCGGGGTTCCTTACAATGCATCTGATCTCAGACGCGCTATTAGAGAGGGTTGGGGTTCCTTACAATGCACCTGATCTCAGACGCGCTATTAGAGAGGGTCGGGGTTCCTTACAATGCACCTGATCTCAGACGCGCTATTAGAGAGGGTCGGGGTTCCTTACAATGCATCTGATCTCAGGTTCTCCGCCCTTCAAATGGGGGGAAAACCGCTGGACCCTGTAAAAAAGCCCCCGCTCTCTGTGGTGCGCCCTCCCTAGTCCGGATAGAGTTTAGAGAGTAGTATTAGGCAACTGGTAGAAGACAGAACGAAGAAGATGGAGAGAGTATGGACGAAGTGAGGCAACAAGCATGCGAAGCGCGAGCAGCGGAAAGGAATATGAGCGATCAAACGAAGAGAGGCTTGCCATTACATGAGAGGCGTAGTCGGCCTAAGCAGAGACACGAGATTAAGAAGGAGCGATCTCATACTCCTATTTAGGATCTATCGCGAGAGATATCTGATATAGCTCTCCAGCTCTGCTCCATTCTCTAACATCGTCTATAGCTAGACGAGAACCCGCCTCATCATCTCGAATCCTCATACTTCACTCCTCCTCTCATCCTCCCTCATCTCTTCCCTCTCTCTCCCTCTCTCTTCTCCTCCTACTGGATGCTCCCTCCTCTCCTCCTCCATCTCCTCCTCTTCTTTCCTCTTCCCTTACCTCCTCTTTCTCCTCTCTCCTGCCATTGATAATGATGACACACACAGACACTGTATACACAACAGACACTGATACATTGATACACACACAACACGTGATACATGAAACACACACCAGACCCTTTATAATTGATTCACACACGACTGCACTACACACATCACATGCTTGACACACTACAGAACACGTACACATACGACACTGATACACATACAGACCATCACTGCATACAACATACAGACCCACTGAGTGCCACATACAAGACACTGAATATACTGAACACAACTAGACACGGATGAATAGTAACAAGACACTTAAACATACAGACAATGGTAAACATCAGACAAGTAATTGATACACATACAGAACTGATAACACATACCAGACATGATAACACACAGACCCACTTGATACACATACAGGACACTGAATAAAAACATACAGAACTGATACACACACAGGAAACTGATAACACCTACAGACACCACTGAAAAAATCAATACAGACACTGATACACATACAGACACACTGATACACATACAGACACTGATACACATACAGACACACTGATACACACACAGACACACTGATAGACACTGATACACTTATACACACACAGAAAAACTGATACAGACACTGATACACACACAGGCCCACTGGTATTGACACTGATACACATACAGACACACTGATGAACACACAGACACCCTGATACACATATAGACACACTGATACAGACACTGCTACACCTACAGACACACTGATACACATAAAGACACACTTATGAACACACAGGCACACTGATACACATACAGACACACTGATACACACTGACACACATTCTGATATACACACACAGACACACTGATACACACAGACACACTGATACAAATACGGACATATTGATACACACACAGACACACTGATACACATAAAGACACACTAATACACACACGGACACACTGATACACACAAAGACACACTGATACACACACAGACACACTGATACACACACAGACACACTGACACACACACAGACACTAATACACACACACAGGCACACTGATAAACACACAGGAACACTTATACACACACATTTACTCACAGACACAACCCCGCACATGCTTAGAAGCAATCATCATATACGTCCGAAATGATGCACCTGTGTTTTTTTATATACATACAATCTATTTATCGCACTGCCTATTAATAACGCTGATAAAAATAAAGGTCAGATAACCCGTTCGACTTGCTCTGATTCTAGTTCAGTCCCTTATCCCACAATGACCCAGTTTTAGACCTAGGTGAGTGGGGACGTAGGCGTGTGACTGACTCAAGAGTTTCGTGCTATGGTTTCATAGTGAAATCTAATTACAATATGGATCAACTGATACCCGATTATGTAACGCTAGCAAACCTCTACAGCTTATACGCGGAAGGAGACACAGGTAAAACAACACCTGAGAACGCCATCAATTTGTAGATTTGGGTCACCTTTCCAACTTCAGTTTAAAAATACCAGTGTGACGGAAAGGGGCCAAGCATAATAACGGTTAAACCCGTGTTCCAGGCCCCCTGCGACTCGTCTGTCCATCGGACCCCTGAGTTTTGACATGCCCGGGTAGCCCCTTGCATCCCGTGTAATCTGAATTCTTTTATGTGTGTAAACTGTGCTAAAGGTGTTAAAAATGTGTTCGTCATACAATAAAGCAGAGCTAGTGCCTATGGATCTGCAAGGGCTGGGGGGGAACCCTTTTGTGCAGTCCACATGTGCGGGGAGCTGGTCAGCGCTGGTGTTGGAGTGAGAGGTAAGGCGTCGGAGGGGGGGGAAAGGAGAAAATGGATCGGGCCGGGGGGTTCCGTACAATGATGTGTGATGGCAGATACAATAGATTTGTTCAAAAAAAGGTTGGACATCTTTTTAGATGGGAAAGGTATACAGGGATATACCAAATAAGTAAACATGGGAAGGATGTTGATCCAGGGATTAATCCGATTGCCAATTCTTGGAGTCAGGAAGGAATTAATTTTTCCCCTTAATGGGGTATTTTGGTTTGCCTTCCTCTGGATCAATAAGTAAGTATAGATATAGGATAAAGTATCTGTCGTCTAAATTTAGCACAGGTTGAACTTGATGGATGTACGTCTTTTTTCAACCTCATCTACTATGTAACTATGTAACTATATAACTATATCCTCCTACTATGTACCTATGTAACTATGTACCCAGAAATGTCCAAACTGATCCGCCTGTGTTTTTAACTTCTACGGGTGCGCCACCGCCCACGTACACGAGCTATTTATCGCACACGCCTATTAATAACGCTGATAAAAATAAAGGTCAGGTAACCCCGTTCGACTTGCTCCGATCCTAGTTTAGTCCCTTAACCCACGATGACCCAGTTTTGGACCTAGGCGAGTTGGGGAAGTAGGCGTGTGACTGACTCAAGAGTTTCATGCTGTGGTTTCATAGCGAAATCTAATTACAATATGGATCAACTGATACCCGATTATGTAACAAAAGCGATACCTACTGTCAGTCCATTATAATGCACATGCTTTGGTAGCGCCTTTGATGCCACAGAGGGCATTTGAAGGGCATTACAATGGTTAACCCCTTGGTTGCTAGAGGTGTCAGCAAAGCAGCCGAGGGGATAATGCAGGGGGTGGGCAACTCCTGTCCTCAAGGGCCACCGACTGGTCCGATGTTAAGGATATCCCTGCTTCAGCACAGCTGTCCCAGTCAGCCCCTGCTTCAGCAGAGGTGGCTCAATCAGTCCTTGCTTCAGTACAGATGGCTCAATCATTGTCTCAGTCTTCGTCTTTGCTTCTAGGAGGGACTAACCCCTTAACCATGTCACTGCCATTAGTACACTTTGCTCCTAGGAGGGACTGACCCCTTAACCATGTCACTGCCATTAGTACACTTTGCCCCTAGGAGAGACTGACCCCTTAACCCTGTCACTGCCATTAGTACACTTTGCCCCTAGGAGAGACTGACCCCTTAACCATGTCACCGCCATTAGTACACTTTGCCCCCAGGAGGGACTGACCCCTTAACCCTGTTATTGCCATTAGTACACTTTGCCCCTAGGAGAGGCTGACCCCTTAACCATCTCACTGCCATTAGTACACTTTGCCCCTAGGAGAGACTGACCCCTTAACCCTGTCACTGCCATTAGTACACTTTGCCCCTGGGAGAGACTGACCCCTTAACCATGTCACTGCCATTAGTACACTTTGCCCCTAGGAGGGACTGACCCCTTAACCATGTCACTGCCATTAGTACACTTTGCCCCGAGGGAGCGAGGCAGACTATGTAAACACCAGCGATTACGTATATAACATCAAAGGTGATGGGATCATCATTGGTGGTTCTTTTGCAAGTTTAATGTTAGTCATTCTGGCCGTCATTTTTGCGTTGTGTCTCTTGGTTGCTAAACATGTGATTGTAAAATGTCGGGAGCAGGGCACCGGGTGATGGAAACCAGAATCGCGTGAGTCGGGCAATCATGTATCTGGCTCTTTTAAAAGGGATCAGTCCCTCATAGGGCCAAAGTGTAATAATGGCAGTGACAGGGTGTAAGGAGTCAGTTCCGCTCCTAAGTCAGGCAAGTGTACTAAGGGCCAGTGATCTTGGTTAAGGGGTCTAGTTCTCTATAGGGGCAAGGTACTAATGGCAGTGACAAGGGTTAAGGAGCAAGTCGCTACCTAGGGGCAAAGTGTACTATCCGCAAGTGATATGGTTAAGGGGTCAGGTCTATCCTAGGGGCAAAGTGTACTAATGGCAGTGAATGGTTTAAGGGTAGTCCCTCCTAGGTGCAAAGTTACTATGGCAGGGACATGGTTAAGCGGGTCAGTCCTCCAG
>WSYH01000572.1:166346-187878 GCA_036426205.1 Ascaphus truei
TGTCACTGCCATTAGTACACTTTGCCCCTAGGAGGGACTGACCCCTTAACCATGTCACTGCCATTAGTACACTTTGTCCCTAGGAGGGAGTGACCCCTTAACCATGTCACTGCCATTAGTACACTTTGCCCCTAGGAGGGACTGACCTCTTAACCATGTCACTGCCATTAGTACACTTTGTCCCTAGGAGGGACTGACCCCTTAACCATGTCACTGCCATTAGTACACTTTGCCCCTAGGTAGCGACTTGCTCCTTAACCATGTCACTGCCATTAGTACACTTTGCCCCTAGGAGAGACTGACCCCTTAACCATATCACTGCCATTAGTACACTTTGCCCCTAGGAGCGACTGACTCCTTAACCCTGTCACTGCCATTAGTACACTTTGCCCCTAGGAGGGACTGATCCCTTTTAAAGAGCCAGATTAAATGATTGCCCGCTCACGCGATTCTGTTTCCATCACCGTTCCCTGCTCCCTACATTTACAATCACTGTTTTAGCAACCAAAGAGACACAACCAAAAATGACGCAAGAAGACAAACATTAAACTTGGCACCAATGATGTCCCAGCACCTTTGATGTTATATACGTAATCGTGGTGTTTACATAGCTGCCTCGCTCCCTTCAGTAGATGATATATGCAGTGTTTCTGAGTAGAAGGGAATTACATAACGAGGACGGTGCAATTAATACGGTAATTTACCTCCGTGTGCAAATGTGTACTCTGTCCTCCTCTCTACAAACAGCCCGGTTGTACTCGTCTGATGTCAGGCGCGGTCAGGCGCAGGGTTACCGGGCGACCGGTGTTGAACCGGACCGTCCTGTATTTGGACACAGTGTCCAGTAGATAACCAGAGGTAACGCTGGACTGTGGATGGCAAGTTCCGCCGACACTGCAAAGCTCCGTCGACACTCACTCCGAAGTTCCGCCTACACTCACTCTAAAGCTCCATCTCTGTCGACACTCACTCCAAAGTTCCACCAACACTCACTTCAAAGTTCCACCAACACTCACTCCAAAGTTCCACCAACACTCACTCCAAAGTTCTGTCTCGGCCAACACTCCTTTGACACTCACTCCAAAGTTCCGCCAACAAAAAGCTCTGTCGACACTCACTTCAAAGCTCCCCTGACACTCGCTCCAAAGTTCCGCCAACACTCACTCCAAGGCTCCGCTGACATCAACCTCAACCAACATTTTTTTGGGGGGCTTAAAAGTTGGAGCGAATCTGGCCACGTTTGTACATCTGTATTGTAATCCTACATTCGTACATTTGGTAAGTCATGGTGGTGCCATCCCTAGTCAAACATATCAACATACGCAGCTGGCCGAACCCCCCTGACGAAGCACGCCGTGCGAAACGCGTGGGGGAGTTCACGTGAAGCTGCCTGGCGCACGCTCCCATTGGCTGCCGCAGCTAAACCAGGACGCCCGGGTTGGCGTCCCAGCAGCGGTCCCGACCCAGCATCCGCACACGTTCCCCCTACCTTGTTAGCACACCACCACTTTTGTGTTTTTTTTATGCATTTTAGTTTGTATATCGTACGCACTTCATAACCACTGTATTTTCCATGTGTGCTTTATTTCACGTTCTTTTCTTGTTTTACGTATTAAGCTTATTAATTCAGTTTATAGTATGTGATTGCGGTTTTTAATTGGTCTAATTGTAGGAATTTGGGGTACTTGTAATTGTAGGTCCTCTGTTGGCTACACAATTACATATGATGACATTTATAGAACATTGACTTATAGAGTATGCTGTTTGCATTATTCTTACCACCACTAGTCAAACACATGAATATAAGGACAGCGCAACACACAAAATGACACAACATATAGTACAATACTTCAGTGCTAATCTGCTCATGAGTAAGGGTCATTTAGTTAAACCCTTTGGCCAAAGCGTTATAAGCCTGCAGCCACATCAGGGCACGACCAGTATGCAGCCACGTCACGGCATGACTAGTATGCAGCCACATCATGGCATGACCAGTATGCAGCCACGTCATGGCATGACCAGTATGCAGCCACGTCAGGGCACGACCAGTATGCAGCCACGTCAGGGCACGACCAGTATGCAGCCACGTTACGGCATGACCAGTATGCAGCCACGTCCCGGCATGACCAGTATGCAGCCACGTCACGGCATGACCAGTATGCAGCCACGTCACGGCACGACCAGTATGCAGCCACGTCATGGCATGACCAGTATGCAGCCACGTCCCGGCATGACCAGTATGCAGCCACGTTACGGCATGACCAGTATGCAGCCACGACATGACACGACCAATCTGCAGCTCCTAACACTGCCTGGCACCATTCCCATGTGACCTCTCTTTTCCGCCGGAGGGAGAAAAACCATATTGGGTCTGTGATACACAGGCTCATGGTAACGACTGCTCATTGGAAAACGGAGGGGGGGGGGTAGGGGGCGAGCTTTAATATGATATAAAGGGGCTGCTTCCGACAACACATTCCTTTTTTTCGCGAGATACGATCAAGGTAAACAGTTGTTGGACGGGGTGAGTTATTCTTTCTAGGAAGGCCTCCTTGTTTGCCAAGTAAGGTGAGCCCGAGTGAATGAAGCATGACAGGACAGGCCAGGACATTGGCAGCGCTCCGGCTAATAAACCACCGCTGTTGCCATTCGGTCAACTGAAACAAACAACAGGAGATAGGAAGTCCATGACGTCAACATGGAGTCTTTGTTAGGTTTCGGGTGGTGTCCTCCACGCAGCTGAGGCTGGGTGGATCCCCTTGACCTTTTCCTGTAGGGAAAGGGGGGGGTATCTCAACTTGGTTGTTGTTTTTCCTCTCTGGGGCCTGGCCCGGGGCAGAAAAGGATGAAAGGGAAAAGCTTGTGTTGACGTTGGGATGTCCTGATGGGCGCTGGCCAAGTGTTAGCATCGTAGGACTCCCGACGTGCGGCATTGAGGATGGGGAGGACCTCCCTCGGACCGCAGCGAGCTTGTGGCAGTGGTGTATTTAAAACGGCCTCGAATGTAGAGGTTTTTCTTTAACCCTTCGGCGTTCCGAGCGCCACGGCCTCTCCCCCGGGGGCGTGTTACGTTGACGCGGCCAGCCCACTTTGGAGCGATCACATGATTGGGGCGTCGCTGATGACGGGAAGAGGAAAGGAAGTGTCTCTCTGCCTCTCGGTGTGTGTCTCTCTGCCTCTCGGTGTGTGTATCTTGGAATCTATAGGGGAATTGGGGAAATGGGAGCCCCCATGGAACCTATAGCGGAAACGGACCCATGGACTATAGGGAGGAGGGCCCCCGCCATGAGACAATGGGAAAGGGCTCCCACTGTCCCCTCTCCTATGGACGCCTATGACTCCTCTCCATCTATGGGGACTAGCGTATAGGGAGGAAGAGACCATGGACTATAGGGGAAGGGCCCATGGACTATAGGGGAAAGGAAAAAGGGACACACCCATGGACGTATTAAGGGGAGAGCCATGCAAATGGACTATAGGGGGAAGGTGCTCAAACCTGCTTCCCTGTCACCCACTTCCAGGGGCCCCACATCCCATGGACTATAGGGAAAGGGCCCATGAACTATAGGGGATGGGCCCATGGACTATAGGGGATGGGCCCATGAATGCAGTGACGAACCCCTGCAGTATGCTTAGGGTTTCGTTTTAGAAAAGGATGGGCTGTTGGGTGATTGGATAGGAGTTGCTGGGTGGGCATGTCTGCACTAAGAAAAAGCGGGTTACGGGTGGCAGGGGCAGCCATTAGGGGAGCCCGGGGTACAAGCTCCCGCCCTTTTGTTATTTCAGTATACTATGGATATAGTAGTAAAATAATTGGTGTAGTTTTAGTTGCGTCGCTCCCTCTTGGGAAGACTGGGAATGGTTTGTACAGGGTTAATCACCCTAATGAGGAGAGAGACAGAGAGACACAAAGGCACACACCGAGAGGCAGAGAGACGGCAGAGAGACACACCCTGAGAGACAGAGAGACACACACCGAGAGGCAGAGAAGAGAAGCGACGAGACGGCATGGAGACACACACGAGAGGCAGAGAGAAACACACCGAAGGAGAGAGACGGCAGAGAGACACACACCGAGACGGCAGGAGAGGACCACACACCCGAGAATCGGCAGAGAGACACACCAACTGGAGGCAGAGAGGGCACACACCGAGAGACGGCAGAGGGGACACACACCGAGAGGCATAGAGACACCACCGAGAAGGCAAGAGAGAGATGCAGAGAGAACACACCGAGAGGCAGAGGACACACACGAGAGGCAGAGAGACACAAACCGAGAGGCGCAAGAGAAGAGACGGCAGAGAGACAACACACCGAAGGAGGCAGAAGAGACACACACTGAGAGGCAGAGAGGACACACACGAGAGAAGAGAGACACCACCGAGAGGCAGAGGGGGACACACACCGAGAGGCACATTGAGAACCACCACCGAGAGGCCAAGAGACTCCTGCAGAGAGACACACACCAAAGAGGCAGAGAGAGGACACACCGAGAGACAGAGAGACACACCACCGAGAGCAGAGAGACAAACACCGAGAAGACCAGAGAGGGGGCAAGAGACAACCGAGAGGCAGAGAGAGACAGAGACGACACACCCCGAGAGGGCAGCGAGACCAACAACGAGAGGCAGAGAGACAACACCGAGAGCAGACAGAGAGAGACACACCGAGAGGCGCAGAGAGACACCCGAGAGCAGAGAGAGATCTGCCTCTCGGTGTGTGTCTCTCTGCCTCTCGGTGTGTGTCTCTCTCTGCCTCTCGGTGTGTCTCTCTGCCTCTCGGTGTGTCTCTCTGCCTCTCGGTGTGTGTCTCTCTGCCTCTCGGTGTGTCCTCTCTCTGCCTCTTGGTGTGTGTCTCTCTGCAGTCTCTTTGCCTCTCGGTGTGTGTCTCTATGCCTCTCGGTGTGTGTCCCTCTGCCTCTCGGTGTGTCTCTCTGTCTCTCAGTGTGTGTCTCTCTGCCTCTCAGTGTGTGTCTCTCTGCCTCTCGGTGTGTGTCTCTCTGCCGTCTCTCTAGTAGATGGCAGGGCTTGGACACCATGGTTGGTAGGAGTGACTGTGGGTGTGGGAGAGTAGATGGCAGGGCTTGGACACCACGGTTGGTAGGAGTGACTGTGGGTGTGGGACAGTAGATGGCAGGGCTTGGACACCACGGTTGGTAGGAGAGACTGTGGGTGTGGGACAGTAGATGGCAGGGCTTGGACACCATGGTTGGTAGGAATGACTGTGGGTGTGGGACAGTAGATGGCAGTGCTTGGACACCATGGTTGGTAGGAGAGACTGTGGATGTGGGACAGTAGATGGCAGTGCTTGGACACCATGGTTGGTAGGAGTGGGTGTGGGACAGTAGATGGCAGGGCTTGGACACCATGGTTGGTAGGAGAGACTGTGGATGTGGGACAGTAGATGGCAGTGCTTGGACACCATGGTTGGTAGGAGAGACTGTGGATGTGGGACAGTAGATGGCAGTGCTTGGACACCATGGTTGGTAGGAGTGACTGTGGGTGTGGGACAGTAGATGGCAGGGCTTGGACACCATGGTTGGTAGGAGTGACTGTGGGTGTGGGACAGTAGATGGCAGGGCTTGGACACCATGGTTGGTAGGAGAGACTGTGGGTGTGGGACAGTACAGAGAGAGCGTTAATTGCAGCCACTCAATTAACTAGTCTCCACCTGTAAAAAGCCTCATGTGAGACACAGGAGAGAGATTTCTCCTTAGCTCACATTTGGGCTGACAGAAGGAGAGCAGAGAAGCCTGCACACAGACACTGTCTTGAGCACAAAGGCTGAGATCCAGACACCCAGACACCTACATTTCCTGGACACAGAGGCCCCAGGAACCTGCCAGAGACTGACACGGAGGGCCACCTGCTTAAGGTACCTCCTGAGACTTTGGGGTGATAGGCTGGTAATGGGACTATCCCTCCAGTCCCGCAGATAGGACCTGGGGCAGTAAGTTACCCCTTACACAGGGATAGGGGGTTTGTTATTTTGGTGTTTTTGCATGTTTTGCCCGGATAGAGGAACAGGCTCAATGCAGCCAAGATATAATTTCCCCCAAATCGGTCTCCATCATATGTACCTCTGCCCACATCTTCTGCACTCCCTTTAAAGTCCGAGAAAGCAGCGAGACGGCCTCCAGGTTGTCCACTTCATCAAAGACCCGCCGGCGGGCTTTCAGTTCCAACAAAAACTGAATGCCCCCCCCCCCCCCCCCCCACACCCCAACGCCTCAACAGAGAGGCTGAAGGCCAGAAGCGTGTCAGACCCCCTGCCATCTGCTTGCAGCAGACCCCCCGTCCCATCTGGGCGCCGGACGGCACGCTCGGCACTGTCCCCGTGCCCCTCGCACCCCCCTCCCACACATTGGCTTCCCATTCGGACGTCTCTTCGGCGATTAAAGCTTTGAAAGAGTCTGGGTCTCTCCATTGAAAACAGCCGTTCTGTCTTCTAAAAAAACAACCGTCCCTCGCCCTCCTCCCTCCCTGCCCTCCCTTCCTGCCCCCCCTTCCTTCCTCCCTCCCCCCCCAGGACGAAAAACAAACGCCCTGCCAGCGTACAGCTACACTGGGTATGACCAACACATTATTAACCCTTTGAGGGGGGGGCGTGGGATCGCCAGACTGTGATGTCCCGAGGCACTAGTAGGGTTAACACCTTTATGGTGGGCGGGGATGGGGGGGGGCACTTTAATAGATATATTCTAACTTGTATGTATGTATATCTTTATTTATATAGCGTCCGCAGCCAGGGCTGCCGGCTGCTTTCCGGGGGCTCAGGTTTAGATATTCCACTGGAGCCCCCTGAGTCGGTGGCCTCGCGAGCTGCCCCCCCCCCTCTTACTTGCCACCCCTATCTTACACAACCCCTCGCTCTCTCACCCCGCTCCCCTATTTCTCTCCCCCTTCTCACACTCCCTCCTATCATCCTCTCGTTTCTCCATGTATTTCTCCACCCCCCTCTGACTCTTCCTGTCCCCCTCCGTCTCTTGCTCACTCCCTCGTCTCTCACTCACACTCCCCCTCTCTCAAAGACTCAAGCCAGCCTCCTCACTGTTCCCCCTCTCTATAACTCTCCTCCTCTTCCACCTCGTGCCTCTCCCTCTAACACCCCCTTTCCCCCTCTCCCTCGCTCACTCTCCCCTCACCTCCTCTCTCACTCAATTCCGTTCCCCCAATCCCCCTCCTTCTCAAATCCCGACCCCTCTCTCACATCCCAGTCTCCCCTCACACTCAATCCACCCTCACACTCAATGCCCCCCCTCTCCACTAAATCTCCCAACACACACACGCAACCCCCCCCCCCCCACACACACACACAAACACAATACACACACACTCAATATACTCACCAACCCCCCAAGAATTTTATCTTGGGGGGGGGGGAAGCTTCTGATGTCTAATGGGCAGGTCCAAATTCCAGTGCCTAATGGTGAGTGGGGGGGGGGGGTGGGCTTAGGGTGAAGGCAGGGCCGCAGCTGGGTGTGGAAGTTGTCCTCGACCTCTGACTGCACCCAGCGTCCCGTGCCAGCTGGGGCCCCCACAGTTGCCCGGCCCGGGTCAGTTTCCCCTGCTCTTCCTCCCTGTTGGCAGCCCTGTCCACAGTGTTCTCAGCACTTTACGAAAGACAGTACAAGGAATTAGAATAACAATAAGTGCAGCAAACAAGATCAGACAACAGGAAAGGAAATTCCTGCCCCGGAGAGCTTACAATCTAAGCGGTATGTTGGGAGAGTTGCAGAGATAGCAGGTGAGGGAATAAGTGCAGTAGATGGCAGGGCTTGGACACCATGGTTGGTAGGAGTGACTGTGGGTGTGGGACAGTAGGTGGCAGGGCTTGGACACCATGGTTGGTAGGAGAGACTGTGGGTGTGGGACAGTAGATGGCAGAGCTTGGACACCATGGTTGGTAGGAGTGACTGTGGGTGTGGGACAGTAGATGGCAGGGCTTGGTCACCATGGTTGGTAGGAGTGACTGTGGGTGTGGGACAGTAGATGGCAGTGCTTGGACACCATGGTTGGTAGGAGAGACTGTGGGTGTGGGACAGTAGATGGCAGTGCTTGGACACCACGGTTGGTAGGAGTGACTGTGGGTGTGGGACAGTAGATGGCAGGGCTTGGACACCATGGTTGGTAGGAGAGACTGTGGGTGTGGGACAGTAGATGGCAGTGCTTGGACACCACGGTTGGTAGGAGAGACTGTGGGTGTGGGACAGTAGATGGCAGTGCTTGGACACCATGGTTGGTAGGAGTGTCTGTGGGTGTGGGACAGTAGATGGCAGGGCTTGGACACCATGGTTGGTAGGAGAGACTGTGGGTGTGGGACAGTAGATGGCAGTGCTTGGACACCATGGTTGGTAGGAGAGACTGTGGGTGTGGGACAGTCGATGGCAGTGCTTGGACACCATGGTTGGTAGGAGTGACTGTGGGTGTGGGACAGTAGATGGCAGGGCTTGGACACCATGGTTGGTAGGAGTGACTGTGGGTGTGGGACAGTAGATGGCAGGGCTTGGACACCATGGTTGGTAGGAGCGACTGTGGGTGTGGGACAGTGGCCAGGAGTCCAGGCTTTTGGGAGGCTTCATGTAAGAGGTGAGTTTTCAGGTTGGACTTGAAGGTGGGGAGAGAAGGTGCTCGGCGCATACTGAGTGTGAGGGAGAACCACAGGTAAGGGCCATTGAGTGAGCATCTCACTCATGTCCTCCGTGTCCCACTCACTTCCCAAGCATCTCCCTCGCCTCCCTAGCACCTCTGTCATCTCCCCCAGCATCTACATCTACACAAACAAAATAAATCGGAGGACGAAATCTAACCGCTTCATTGTCTCAGCCTAACATGTTACTATTTAAAAAGCATCCAAGGTATCCACATGTTCAAAGGAAGTATCAAAGACATATTTAATTCCTTAGGGGCAGCACCTTGAAACACAGTTGCTGTGAAGCATGTGTTGCAGTGGGGACGTGGCAGTTCTAATGTGAAAAATAGCTCACAGAGTGATGTTGAAACGCACTAAAACCAGGGCAGAGAACCTTATCATTATCACTGGGACCACACAGCACCCATCCCCAAAGATTATACTGTCGTGTTGTCACACACGCAGAATTAGGAAACATTTAAGATACGGGATAGCCGACGAGACATATGTTAACCTACGGGGAATTTCAGGAATAATAGGACATGTCTTGCAAAGCATCGTTGACCCCCATTGAGTTGTCGGCACGGCATTGGATCAATAGCTTCGGTAGTAGGCTTCTCCCGTGTGTAGTGGGCTAATCTATCAAGTGATCAAGAACTCTTTGGAGTCTTTCGACCAAATTGGGAGAACAGGAAATGTGTCCATAGAGTAATCGCCACTTCTAAGGCATTCTTCCACACAAGCCTTCAAAACATTCCTGTGCTGGAGAGGTCTGCAAACCATCTCACTGTATTAAAGACAAAGACGATGAGATGGGGAGCAGAAAGGCAGAGGGGTGCGGGAGGCCAGGTGGTAAAACCGTGAAAGGCACACGTGGTGGTAGAGAGAACAGGGAGGGTGTGGGAAGAGAAAAAAGGGTTCTGAGGGCAAGGCAAGCACTGGGAAGATCAGGCTGGCACAGGGCATGTGAGTGTGACACTGGGGAGAATAAGGCACTCAAGGAGGTAAGGTATTGCATGTAAGCATTGAGGAGTAAAGATAAACGCTGGAGAGGTGAGGTATACATAGGGGAGGAGAAATAGGCACTGGAGAGATGTGCTGGACACTGGAGGATGGGAGGTAGACTTTTGGGAGGTGAGGGAGATGCTGGCCAGGTGAGGGAGATGCTGGGGATGTGAGGGAGATGCTGGGGAGGTGAGGGAGATGCTGGGGAGGTGAGGGAGAAGCTCTCCATCAGGAGACTCAAGCCTCTCCTTAGCAAAACCCTGCGAAAGGTCCCCCCAGTTGACTATGGAAACTCACTCTATTTTAGCTTGCCAAACAACCAGAAAAGTGATTTTATCGGCAATTCGGAATAGTGCAGCTAGAACCTGCTCAGATACAACTGCATCAGTGGAAGCCTGAGAGATCGTCAATGGCTACAATCTATAAGACCATACACGGCCTAACTCCATATCAGCCTTCCAGACGACTCGGGACCGACCCACAACGCACTGCTCAGTGGTCTTAGACTCAAATCCACCAGGACGGGAAATGCCGTAGAGAATTCTCGGCAGAAGAAGTCCAGACATTGGAACTACCTCCCTGTTGACATCAAGAAAGCTCCCACCTTCCAAGCTTTCCGCAAATCCCTAAACATCGACCTCTCCTGTGAGGCATTTGGGGACTAGCCTCAAATTCTCACGCATTGTCCCGTACCGCGAAACCTTTGGGTCCGCATCTCACTAACAGAAACCATGGATTGGTTGGTGAGTACAGTGTTGTATATGTACCAACGCCTCCCAGCTGGTAAACTGGGGGAACAAAACGACACCATCTTTATGTAAGATAATGGACAACATTGACTAAGCCGCCTTTGGCCGCTGGAAATGCCTTACAGCCAGGGTTGCCACCTCTTATTGAATGCTACGTGACGTCATGGCCTCATGCCGCATTCAAGTTGCCGTGATAACGGGGACACCTTATGGCGCCGAGGCGTCATGATGCCACGTTTTCACGGCAACGCCACACCACAGAGCATCTCGTTGTCATGGCAATGGGCGTCACGGGGCACCGTGGTCATGGCAACGTGGCACTATTTGACAGCGCGCAGCCATGTTGAGAGGACTTGGAGGGGGGTGATGCTGGTAGGACGCCGACGCCGCCCCCCGGAGATTTACCAGGTAAAACCGGAGACACGTGGTCTCTGGGTCAAACCCAGAGTGGCGGCGACCCTGACCGCAGCCCATTCAAGTAAAGAAACACCAGGACCACCAGGCTCCTTTCAAACACCGTCCTATTGCTGTGATGTCACAGGCAGAGCCATCAATGACATCACAGGAGGTGACAGCAGTGAGACGCAGAACACGGCGGCACACACAGGGAAACCATGACACCCATCACTTGGGACGGTTGAACTTTGTTGATACTCATTTTAGATCTGAGTCGCCAAATATGAGATATGACGTTGGCGTGAAAACAGCGCAGGTCTTTGCTAACGTGGGCGGAGTCTGCCAGGGAGCGTGGGAAATGTCCACGGCTATTTTGAACAGCCAAAGAAACCGTGCAGAGCCATTGACATAGCTCCGCATGAAAAGCAACGCAGAAAACGCTGGATGACACTTGGCACCACGAAGCCCCATCTCCGAGAACTTCTGCCTGCTGCATGCAGACAAGTCCGGGGCGTTAACCAGCAACCGACCACTCCCCGTTTATTAAAGCCACAGTCCGAGCCAAAGTCTCCCCCCTTTAATATGTGCATCAATACAACCCACACAATGATAAGTAATCAGCCATGTTGCCGATCGATCCGTTCTCCTGTGTGATCGGCGAAGATTTGGCTCGGGGGGGGGGTCACTAAATGTCTGCCAGTGCAGCAGAAGACGACCAAAGTTCTGTGGGGCAGATCATGTGACCAGGCAGTCGCTAGGTACAATTGGTGCACTGCTAGAGAGAAGGCAGGGCTCAAAAAGGGGTGTGCCAGGGCCTGTTTCAGAAGAGGGAGGGGATGTGACTTTGTAAGTGGTTGCTATAGAAACAAAAAAAAGGCTTGTTACATTATAATACATAAAAAATGTCATTCAGAGTTGTTTTTAAAAAATGCTACAAGTATTTTCTCATTGTACAGTACTGATTTATTCAAAAATTTAAAAAAAAACACGTGTAGGATATTGCTTGGTTTGCAGGTTTAAGGGTTTCATTTGTTTTTGGTTACCAGAATGGGACTCGCGCTATTCCTAGCGCCAGGAACACCCTCGGTTCCTAAGATATTGACCTTCTTATGTGTCGGTCAAATAAAAGTAAACTCAAAGATGTCTGCCGGGGTCGTCCAATGGGAAGCTGTGATGTCATGTGCTGATGACATGGCGGCTTCCCGCTGGCCGGAGGAAGTGAGGCATGGGTGGCAGCCATATTGAATTCCCAAAAGGGTCCAAAAACACCATATAAGAAGGTAAATATTTCCGTGACTAGGGGGGGGGGGATATGGGGAGGGGGGTTCCCCAGTACTGAACAAAAAGCTTGGTTCAACCATGATGGGTTTCAACAAGTTCCAGGAGGGAAGCATGTTTCACAGCAAGACAAGTGCTGGAACACGAGGTCATGGTGGCAATGGAGGACTTCTCCACGGAATAGGTGGTGGAGTCATGGCACAGCCTCTCGGCAGAGTTGGTAGTGACTAATTCAGTAAGGGAATTCAACACATGCTCGGGATAGACACAGGGTTACCCTACAATATGAAAGAACGCCACGGGTCATACAGGGTCGGAGGTGTCACAGCAGATAGGAAGATGGACAGATTGGGTGGACCACGTGGTCCTTCTCCGACCATGACATTCTATGTTTCTTGCTCGGAAGCAGCTCCGTGCCGGACCTAGTTTATTTCGTTTTAGAGCCAGAGAATCGGCTTAGATCCGGCTACACGCCTGCGCCGCCGGCAAAAGTCTATCCAAGCCGGTTCTTTTCTTCCAACATCCATTGGGGCGCATTGCGTTATTTCCGCACCGGTTTGCCTGTTTGGTACAATGACCTGCCTTCCATTAGCAGCGTCACGTCTGACCGGCGCACACCGAGTGAATGCCACTCAGGGTCCCGCCGCTCAGAAGGGCAGCCGGCGACATGAATAACTCACGAGACCTGTTTGCGACGGCTCTGGGAAAGGGTGTGCATTAAAAATGAACCCTTTCCCTGCCAAAGGGGTGAGCCACCTTTAGTCTTCTCTGCCCTCCAATCACAGTATAGCGAAGAGCTGTCCTCTTCTCTGCAGTATTGAGATGTGGCGTTAATAAGACATTCGAAGGACAGTGATTACTCCTTCAAAGGGGATCAAAACCTACCATTAATGTGCCACGTCTTCCAGGGTCGATGTGGCTATTAGCCATATCATCTTGGGCGCCACTTCTTGCCACAGGTCCCCAACCAGCATCATCATCCATGATCCATGTTTTCCATGGGCTTTGAAGAACCCTCTGCTTCAGATACGGGGATGCTTTAGTAGAAGATTAAACACTGGAGGGATCAATGGGAGGATTAAGGACGTGTATTACGGGATGGTGTTAGCTCTGTGAGATACCATTGTAAAGCCTTCTGCTCCCAGAGGGTTCTTTCACCAGTTGATCTGCATGTTGGCCCCTCCGGCATGGGGGATAATCTGCCCCATTTAGCGTTATTGAGAGACAACAAAAGCGGTTACACTGAATACTGATTGCCTTGATTTGCTCAAGGAGTGGGACATGATAATTTTCCCCGGTAAAGAAGTGTGGTCTTTGCCCCTTCTTAATGAAATCAGACGCCTTGTGCCAAGACCCTCAGGCTCAACAATTAACGAGCTAAATGGAACAGCTTGGCTCATGTGCTCATTCATTAGTGGAGAGCCGGTGACGATCATTACGTCATTAGTGGAGAGCCAACAGAGCCCTGGAAACCAACTCCCACCCACCATCATTCACGGTGTAATTATTAGCCACCGTTATAGATGTCTTCAGCCTTTATCAAGAAAGATGGAGGGGGGGGGGGCTTTTAGATTAATGCCATGGCTCCATCACGGAACAACGAACACGACACTCAAATTATGGAGAAAGAAGGAGATTTAAAAGAAAAGTCAAACCTTCAATAATGTATCACATTTGTTCTGCGAGGATTAACATGTATTATGTTCCCCTGGTAACGAGGAATACAAGTTCTCATGTTGGGGAACGCGGTGGTTATTTTAAGAGGGTTAGAGGAGTAAACAGTGACGTTCTGAGCAGAAGAGCTTGCAGTCTGATTGAGGGGCAAGGTGAGGTCTATGGTTACCTGGGGCAGGTTTCAGGGTGGACACATCAGGCTGCCAGATGGAGTCTGTGCTACCATTTCAATCCTCTTTTCTTAGTAGGGTAACTAGTAAGGGAACTTAGGGTAACCTCACCCTCCACAACGCCCATGATCTCCCCTACTCTCAACAATTCCTAAACCTTCTTAAAGTCCCTCAAAAACCCTCCAAAGTCACCCACCTCACCGATCCAATCGCCTCCACTTCCCCCACTATCAGACCCACCACCATGCCACCGACAAGACTAAAACCAAAGGCCTGACCCCAATCCCTGCCCACCAACCAACCAAGCAAGCTCTCAATGCACCTAGCCCATAACCCGACCATAATGTTCCCACCCTTTCCCACCAACCAAGCTCTCAATGCACCTAACTAATAACCCGGCCATAATGTTCCCATCCCTGCCCACCAACCAAGTTCTCAATACACCTAATCTCTCTCTCTCTCGGGCATGTGTGTGCATTTTGGGCCCAATAAAGCACTTTTATGTGATTACCTCTTGTGCTGTGCCAGTATATTGTATCTCTAGGGAATCCTCACAGACTGTAACTATTTACCCTTTTACCGTGCACCACACTTACCTCTGCTGAGGCTTGTTGCAGTGTGTGCTCTCTCTCTCTCTTACTCTCTCCTCTCTCCCTTCACTCTCTCTCTCTTTCCTCTCTTTCTCTCTTTCTTTCTCTCCTCTTTCTTTCTCTCTCTCTCCTCTTTCTTTCTATCTCCTCTCTTTCTCTCTCTCCTCTCTTTCTCTCTGTCTCCTCTTTCTCTCTCTCCTCTCTTTCTCTCTCTCTCCTTTCTCTCTCTCCTCTCTCTCCTCTCTCTCCTCTCTCTCCTCTCTTTCTCTCCTCTCTTTCTCTCCTCTCTTTCTCTCCTCTCTTTCTCTCCTCTCTTTTTTTTTCTCTCTCTCCTCTCTTTCTTTCTCTCTCCTCTCTCTCCTCTTTCTTTCTCTCTCTCTTCTCTTTTGCTCTCTCCTCTCTTTCTTTTGCTCTCTCCTCTCTTTCTTTTGCTCTCTCCTCTTTCTTTCGCTCTCTCCTCTTTCTTTCTCTCTCTCCTCTCTTTCTCTCTCTCCTCTCTTTCTTTCTCTCTCCTCTCTTTCTTTCTCTCTCTCTCTCCTCTCTCTCTCCCCCCCCCCTCTCTCTCTCTCTCTCTCTCTCTCTCTCTCTCTCTCTCTCTCTCTCTCTCTCTCTCTCTCTCTCTCTCTCTCTCTCTCGTATCTAAGGCTGATTTCACAACTAGTTTAACAAGCGAAAAACATCTTTCAAAACAGCCAAATTAACAAATTAAACTCAAAACTGTTTACGAGACAGTTTTATACATCTCTACTGTGGCTTTGTCTGCGTGACTCCCGCTTAAGTAGCACTGCCATGGGCCAAAACATCTAACATATTTCTTCCTGCTCATAACCACTCACCCAGTCATGAATTACTCATAAATGCTACTTGCCATCATGGTGTGAATTAGAGACTTTGCAGAGGTCATCTGTTTGCTATTGTGGCCTTTTCACTGAACAACCTTAAGCTTCACAAGTACAGCTCATAAAAGATTATTTGACCGAACATTTGCTGAGTTTACTTCCGGACAGCCATATGTTTGAAATGTCCCACTAGATTTTATAGTTCCAGCACAGATACTTTCTGAACAAAGCTACCCGCCTACGTGAACAAGCTCCTCACCCCTACCACATGCAGCACCTATCACCTGAGATCTGACTCCAAAAGACTGTTCATGGTCTCAAGGTTCAACAAAGTATCCGGCCGCTCCTCCTCCTGTTACCGTGCCCCCCACAACTGGAACAGTCTGCCGGAGACTCTCACAGCCGCCACCAGTCTACAGAACCAGGTACCGTCACCATAACTCTGTGCCAAGGACATGCTTGAGAACGAGAGGTAACTCTCAATGGCTTATTTCCTAGTAAAACATTTGATAAATATAATATTAAAATAGATAGAACAAGACGAACCAGCAGATTCCAGATAGCGTAGAGCACGAGATGATATTCACGCCACACAATGAACCCAAAACACGAATCACATTCTGATCTCATACGTATCTCGTACAGTGCCTGCAATGCTCCTTCGCCAAAAAGTACCAACCACCTTTATTTCCAAGGAGATCCTGAAGGTCAGGAGACCAACCTCCCCCGTTCCTTCTACTTATATTCAGCGGCGTTTCCAGAGTTTCTCAACCCTTTTGCTGCCAGAGTGGTCTGTAACCGGGGTCGCCGACAGGGGGAGGAAAGCCGGGACAACCATTCCAGGCCAGGCAGCCCAGAGGGGCTCTTTCAGCCTACACCGGAAGTCGGGCTCAACTTCCGTGGTCGACCACCCTCTCCCGCTGGGGCCGTGCTCTCGGGTACTGAAGGCCGGCGCCCACATCCCCCCAACAGTTATTCAGCACTCCTATCCCGTTGCCCAACCACCTGGGGGTCCCAGATCAACACACTGACCTGGGTCCCATAAAAGCTGTTGGCAAATTACAAAGCAAAAGGGGTTCATTGGTGGACAATGGGAGGGGGTGGGAAATTAGGTGGTACAGCTCAACCCCGTTATAGCGCGAACCGTTACAACGCGGATCCGCTTATATCGCGATGCACGCGTGGCTCCCAATTTTCTTATTTACAATTACTTTACAACACGGTTATTGGCGTCTTAAATACTTTGTTGTACAATGCATGCAATTGTACATTATGTCTAACGCGATCCGCTTATAGCGCGATGTGATTCTTTGGACCCCAAGCGCAGCGTTATAAGGGGGTTGAGCTGTATTATACACCACAAGCTGTTCTCATCCTTATGCCATTCAACCGTTTATAACCAAGAAGACCAACGGAAATAATAATTATTCAGAGTATTCATCTTTTCTACTTTGGAAAAGATTGCAGTGCCGCGCCTTGAAAGGGGCTGATGGTCCTTCTGCCAGGGAAGGGGTGGATAAATGAAATACTACCACTTAAATATTACAGCCTGACTTGCTGATATGTCAAAGGAATGGCATCTGGAGGTCCAGAAATATATATTCACACCCATAGACAGGCCAACAGCTACAATCTACCACCCACACACATGCCACGTGAGGCTGAAACATGTTGCATATTATCAGTGTTCGACAAACCTATACATTTGCTCGCCCCGGGCGAGTGGATTTAACCCCCGGGCGAGTGAATATTGGCCCAAGCAGCACACGTTTGGTACTAGGTGGCGAGTAGATTTGTTTGTGTGGCGAGTAGATTTTTTGGTGATTTGTCAACCACTGCATATTATCATTGTATCATTGATCGTCGTCATGTCACAGAATTCCGAACGATGACCTAAACACACCAATCTCTACCAACATGTCCCGGTTCCACACCGTCCAACTGTACACTACATGTTTTGGGGGTTCCCGTAAGAACAGTCGTACCTATTAAACACAGATGTAAAACTGGGGATGCAGTGAACCGCCACCAGAATGAAATTCCGAGAGGGTGAACTCTAATAAAAAACAACGTTTATTAAGTCGGGTACAGACAAGGAGGTACACGAAACAAGAGAACCACCCCCATGGCGTGAAATGCGTAGGTTCTCTTGTTTTTATACCTCCTTATCTGTACAGTGGATTTTTCCACTTTTAAGAGTAGGGTTGGACCTTTTGGGCTATTCAAGGCCGTCTATTATTGCGTTCGACAAGAAGAAATCTGCGATGCTTTTATTCCTGGACGCCGCGCGTTTTTCTTATTATGAAATCTTTCCACACACACAGGTCTGGCCACGCTTCGTTTCGTTATGGTCAATTATTAAGGGATACCTAATTACAGACATACCCCCCCCCCCCCCCCCGGTTTAAGGACAATCCCTTTAAGTACACTCGCGAGCAAGGACATATTTTCAATAGCCCCTTACCCCTGCTTCCGTACGCTTGCTTCACGAGGCAGTGGAGTCCTCGGAGCTGAAACCAACGCGTTTCACCTCCCCAGAGAAAGCCTGCTTCAAACCTCTTTTTTTTTTATTTGTTTTTTTTTTTTAAAAACATAATGTGTCGTCAGTCGTGAACCTTTAAAGGTTCTTCCATTTTTTTGCAGACAGACGCGGGAAAACGCGTCCTGTCTCACTAACAAAGAGAGGTATAGATTCCATTCTGGCCCCACTATGCCCGAGGCAATTACAGACACATGCTGCTCGGTGGATCCTATAACAAACGGTTCTTTTTGCAAGATTCTGTTGACAAAGTTATTAAAACAGCTGAGTAGTGTTAAGGTCAGGATGCTGCTTGGTTTTTATGATCGTCGACCAGACACTGTTTTGCTCCGCTTTAGAAACATAGAACATGACGGCAGAGAAGAACCCCTTAGCCCCTCCAGCCTGCCCATTCTCCTACCTGTTGTAACACCTCCGACCTCGAGCTGGAGCTGCTTGGGAAGAGGTAAGAATAGAGAGGTTACAACGATTGGGAACCAGTAAATGTGGTCAAACAGAGGACAACTGAAGTTGACCGCAGAGAAGGACCACCAATAAGGTTGGGCCCACGGATGCAACCCCATGTAAGATTTCCGTGCGCCCAAATTACGCCCGCAACGCCATTTGCGCCACCAAATAGGCCCTTTTGTTTTCCTGTAGCAAGGAACAAAGGGGTGGAGGAGATACGTCTCAGACGGGATGGGATTAGCACCGATACCAAAAAAAAATTCAAGGTCAGCTCAAGGTCAATACCCCACCACTCCTTGTCTCAGCTGTATACAGCTCCCCTCACCTTCCAGCATTGTCCAGTGTGGGTTTCCGACACCCCCTGGGCCCTGACAACATTTTGACACCCGCCCTTGACTCGGAAGGTAGGGCTGTCACTCACTGCGAGCCCCGGGGGGGGGGCTCCGTCTTCTGCAGGTGTCCACGTCTCCCGAGGTTCGGAGATCAGAGCTGAAGTTGTTGTTGCAGACGAGCTCAGATTTCATTTTCGGGGGGGGGGGGGGGGGGGGGGGTTCCTCCGAAAAGTTTCCCGTGAGATAGAATATGGGTTTCCCATCGTCCACGCCGGCCACTTCTCTCTTTCCCTGCGGGGTGAAATCCCAAATTGAAAGCCGTATTCTGGCTGAGGGATTTGCAACGGCTTTAATATTTCACCGGGACTTACAGCTTGTCATGGCGTCGACGTAACGAGCGCCCCCCAAATTGCCACGCGGAAATCTCATTTTAAATTCTGCTGGTGTGCGCCGGTGTATTAAAGAAGGAATCAAACAGGGGGGGGGGGGAGGGGGGAGGTTTTTGGGGGCGAATCTTTAAAAAAAAAATAACACTGGTTTGAAGGAGGGGGGGTTTCTGGGGCTGAACCCCGTTAATTTCATCTCCCTGCTTCCCGAGATCCATAACTCCGAAGGGAGTGCTGGCGCCTCGGGAAATTGCGACGCTCCTGCGTCACGCGGGGCCGATAGGAAGCCGCGCCGGGTGATGTCACCGCTTGTTGGCTCGCAGGGTGCGGTAGCTTTGAAACTCAGCCTTTACGTGAACCCCCCGGGTAGCCGAGGGGAGCAGCTACCGACAACCCCTACGGGTTCTATTAAACCCTTGTTATTAGCTTGCTTGTGGGCTGCCGTCTCAGTCATCGCACGGAGTTATGCCAACCGTAAAGGGGTTAGTCCCGCTTCAGCACGCCCCTACCCCTATCATTAATGTCCCCCCCCCCCCTCCTAGTAGCCATAGTGACTATACCGGGGGGTGTCAAAGTCAGTCCTCAAGGGCCACCAACAGGTCAGGTTTGATGGATATCCCTGCTTCAGCACAGGTGGCTCAATCAGGCCCTGCTTCAGCACAGGTGGCTCAATCATTCCCTGCTTCAGCACATGTGGCTCAATAAAGTCCCTGATTCGGCACAGGTGGCTCAATCAGTGACTTAGTCTTTGACTGAGCCACGGATTGAGCCACCTGTGCTGAAGCAGGGATGTCCATAAAAGTTGGCCTGTTGGCGCCCCTTGAGGACTGACTTTGTGACCCCTGGACCACCCCGTCACATGCTCTTAGCAACACCAGCCCCATTTACCCTATCCCTGAGGTATCATTCTCCCCGTATACTACCCCATACACCCACTTGTTTTAGCGGGGGCGGGGGTGTTATAGCGCTTCACTTCCTTCATATTACAACACCCCCCCCCGCCCTCATATACGCATATCCCTATCCAGCGCCAGTTCTGCAGGGGATGTATACCACTGATTGATCAGCTGTGGACTCGCTGCCTAATTATACAGGGATAACCACCCCTCCCGCAGCGCACAGTTCAATATATCATACATGTAGGACATGGCTTGGCTAGCCCCTTTAACTCTGCGCTAGCCCCATCAACACACTTATTAGGGTTTACGCAAAGTTCAACTTGGCGGACGCTGTTGACGCTGCGTTAACAACTGTGTTGGCGCACCGCTATACATTTCTAACGCGTATGTATGTAGATCTTCATATACAGCGCCCACGGTGTTTACAAGACGGCACAGGAAATCCCTGCCCCGCAGAGCTGGCAATCTAAGCGCCCCACCGTTACGATATGCACGCCAAGCGCAGCTCACTTCTGGAGTCACGCGGAGTATTGAATCTGATGACGCAGAAGGAGACACTTCAGGTCGGCACACAAGCGCACAAGCCCACTACAACAATTCGACGCGCTCGTCTTATCCCCTAAAAAGCCGCTTTGGCGCCGTTTAGAAAATATGCCCCCTGAATCTTTGCCAGGGTTCCGGCAGACGGTTATATTAATGCAAGACTAGCTGCTGTTTTTTGTTGCCGGCGATCTAGAACTGTCTCTTTGTGGACGAAGGGGTTAAATTTATTGCACCCTGGAAAAGGGTACTTTTATTGCAAATCTTAATCCGGTTTAATCCGTTCTGTATTGCTCAGAGACTTTAATTACATGGGAACGAAAGTGAGTCTTGTTCTACACACAGGTGAGTCACGTAGCATACAGGTATGTCCCAGGGAGTGTTGTTTTGAGGGGGGTATCATTTCTCCTCTGAGTATTAGGACAAATGATTATCATCTTATAAATAGCGTGGGATTTAATTTCTTTTTTGTTGTTGTTGATGGGAGGTGGAAGTTACACAGAGAAAGTATGTCTGTGACGATTGTACCTGAAATTGTGCACATTGGGGTGTCAATTTTGCTCCGAATTGTACCCGTGAGCAGTGTAGGGGGGAGGTTGTAGGAGCAGTTAGGGGAGGAGTTATAGGGAGAGGTTATAGGAGCAGTTAGGGGAGGAGTTATAGAGAGAGGTTATAGGAGCAGTTAGGGGAGGAGTTATAGGGAGAGGTTATAGGAGCAGTTAGGGGAGGAGTTATAGGGAGCGGTTATAGGAGCAGTTAGGGGAGGAGTTATAGGGAGAGGTTATAGGAGCAGTTAGGGGAGGAGTTATAGGGAGCAGTTATAGGAGCAGTTAGGGGAGGAGTTGTATGGAGAGGTTATAGGAGCAGTTAGGGGAGGAGTTATAGAGAGAGGTTATAGGAGCAGTTAGGGGATGAGTTATAGGGAGCAGTTAGGGGAGGAGTTATAGGGAGAGGTTGTAGGAGCAGTTAGGGGAGGAGTTATAGGGAGAGGTTATAGGAGCAGTTAGGGGAGGAGTTATAGGAGCAGTTAGGGGAGGAGTTATAGGGAGCGGTTATA
>WSYH01005522.1:0-43903 GCA_036426205.1 Ascaphus truei
GGATTAACCCTTTCTACATACCCAGACCCAGCAACGCTACAAACCACATTCTGGGCTCGCCTCCGCTACTGTGGGTGTGTGGCACAGTCCTTCCCACCTCAGTGCCGTGGTCAGGTCTTGTTTGTGGGCTCGCACAAGCATTACAGAGAGGCACTGTTCCCTGTTCCCGTTCTTCTTCCTCTGTTATGTCTCACAGGTCAGTCGCTACTCCTCTCGTGGCTCTGGAGTCCTCGGAACCTATGTAGGTTGGCAGTCAACAACTCCAGTCAACTACAGTTTCTATTGTGCTTCCTCGGAACATCATCTCCAAAATTGTCCCTTGAAGCTGGGAAACGGGCACACCCAGTAAAGGTAGAGGGGCTTCTACTGGGTACTGTCTCTCCAAACCCCTCTCCTTCCAAAACTCTCCCAAAGAAGCTGATGCTACCAGCCACACTGGAGGGTCCCAACCTTGTCGTAAAGGTCAAAGCGTTCTTAGATTCCGGATCGGGCGGTAATTTCCTGGACCAGCAGTTTTCAGAGGAGAATCAAATCCCCATGGTCAGAAAGAAGAGCCCAGTTGGCCTTGAGGCCATCGACGGACGACCACTCCAGCTGGCTTTCATCATCTGGGAGTCTATTCCTCTTACCTTGACCCTGGCTGATGGTCACAAGGAGGTAATTGTCTTTGACATTTTTCAGTCTCCTTCAGTACAAATTATATTAGGATTACCTAGGCTACAACTCCACAATCCGCGCATTGATTGGTCTGGTACCGTGCCCATCCAGTGGCCCTCGTCCGCAGATACTAGGCCAGAGGATCCTCCTGTGGTTGTGCTTGCTGGTTTGGACTCCGTACTTATTGACCGTTCGCCCTTGCCTGCTGTGTACCATGAGTACTTGGACGCGTTCAACAAGGTTCAAGCAGAGGTCCTTCCTCCTCATCGCCCGTACGATTGCCCGGTCGACCTCATCCCCTGGACTGTCTTGCCGAAGTCTAAGTCCTACCCACTCCCCATCCCGGAGACCAAGGCCATGACTTCTAATATTCAAGAAAACCTGGCTTGTTATGCCCTTTGGGCAGTGTAATGCCCCGGCCGTCTTTCAGGAATTTATGAACGACATCTTCCGTGACGTTTTGGGTACATTTGTCATTGTCTATCTGGACGACATCCTTATTTTTTCTAAAAATTTTGAGGAACACATTCAGCATACCAAACTTGTGCTTTCCAGGCTACGTTCCAACCGTCTTTACGCCAAGATGGAAAAGTGTTTGTTTCACCAGGCTTCCACAGCCTTCCTAGGCTATATCATCTCCAGCCAAGGTTTCTCCATGGACCCAGAGAAGCTGAAGGCGGTTCTAGATTGGCCACTCCCTAATTCACTCAAAGCTGTGCAACGTTTTCTTGGCTTCGCTAATTATTACAGGAAGTTTATCAAAAAAAATTCTTCCATTGCCCTTCCCATCACCGCCTTGACCAAAAAAGGCGCTGATGTCTCATCCTGGTCACCAGAAGCCATCACAGCCTTTGAAACCCTCAAGAAGGCGTTTGTCTCTGCCCCCATCCTGCGTCATCCGGATACCTTCCTCCCCTTTACTTTGGAGTTTGACGCCTCAGACGTAGGAGCTGGCGCAGTTCTGTCCCAGAGGACTTCTCCCCAAGAGAAACTCCATCCTTGTTGTTTTTTTTCATGTAAATTTTCAGCAGCAGAAAAGAACTATGATGTCGGTAATCGTGAACTTTTGGCCATCAAGTTGGCTCTCCAGGAATGGAGACATCTTTTAGAGGGTTCCAAGGAACCAATTGCCATTCTCACGGACCACAAAAACCTGTTATATATTGAGGGTGCTCGCTGCTTGGGCTCCCGCCAGGCTCGCTGGTCACTCTTCTTTTCCCGCTTCAACTACACCATCTCCTATATCCCTGGTACCAAAAATGTTAAAGCGGATGCCCTTTCTCTTCAGTTTGCCTCGGAGACCGAGGCTAAAGAAATCTCTGAACCTATTCTCCCGGCCAAGTGCATAATCTCGGCTAACAACTTCGATATCTTGGATGAGATGCACAAGGCTCAAGCACATGTCCCCAGCAGGTTCAGGGTACCAGAAGGACGTCTCTACGCGGCCCCACGTTTCCACCATAAAATCTTAATTTGGGAGCATTCCTCCAGAGCAGTTGGTCATCCAGGCTTCAAGAGGACAGCTGATCTCATTAAACGGACTTTCTGGTGGCCTAAGATGAATCAGGATATCCTCAATTTTACCACCGCCTGTCCGGTTTGTGCCCAGAGTAAAACCCTCCATCATAAGCCGTCAGGACTGCTGCTACCCCTTCGCATCCCGGAACAACCATGGGAACACATTTCAATGGACTTTATCGTTGAATTGCCAGAGTCCAAAGGGATGAACACGATCTTGGTCGTAGTTGATCGATTTTCTAAGCAGGCTCATTTCGTGCCCCTCAAGGGTCTTCCCAAATCAGCTACATTGGTGGATGTATTCTCCAAGGAAATCTTCAGGCGGCACGGAGTTCCTATTTCTATCGTCTCAAACCGGGGATCCCAGCTCATCTCGAAATTCTGGCGAGCTTTCTCTCAAAGATTGGGTATATCCCTCTTGTTCTCCTCAGGATATAATCCACAAACTAACGGCCAAACTGAAAGAATGAACCAAACTCTCGAGCAGTATCTGAGATGCTTCATTTCCGACTCACAAGATAACTGGGTGGATCTTCTACCATGGGCCAATTTTGCCATCAACTCCTTAAAGAACGAGTCCACTCAGGAGTCTCCCTTTTTTTTCAACTGTGGCTTTCACCCCAGTAGCCTTCCTCTCTCACCTTCTCCTTCTTGAGTTCCTGCAGCCGATTCTCATATCACCAACTTGCAAGAATCATGGAAGAAGATTCTCAAGTCCTTACGATCGGCGGTAGCCAAGCAGAAGACCAAGGCTGATCGCCACCGTCAGAGAGGACCTTCTTTCAAACCCGGTGATCTAGTCTGGTTCTCAGCTAAAAACATCAGGCTCAAGTCTCCTTCACCCAAATTGTCCCCTAGATTCCTGGGACCTTTTAAGATCTTGGAGAGGGTCAACCCTGTGGCCTATTACCTCGAGCTTCCCCCCTCTATGAAAGTCCCTTCGGTCTTCCATGTGTCTGTAACAGGGGAGTAATCCCTGTTCAAGTAATGTGCCTTTAATCTAGCAGTGTGGTAACTGCTGGTAGTCAATTAATAAACATAATAAACACCACCTGCCTGATTTAGATTGCTTACAAAAGCCTGTCTGTTGAGACAGGAAGTAACTCCTTAGCTCACTTGTGAGCTGAACTTTGGAGACAGAGCAGAGGTTCTTGCGTCTCCCAGGAGAGACTGACCAAGAGAACACAGATCTCTGGAGCTGACCTGTCTTGAGCTCTGCCAGAAGACACAGCAAAGCTGATTTCAAGACACAGGGAAAACTTCTTAACCTGAATGCTGATACACCCTGAGGGAAGGGAGCTGAACCCGGAACTGAGAAGATTTTCCCTCCAAGAAACAGATAAGACTTTCATTCTTAAGAGACTTCTTATATCTGTTTATTTCATGCTATATGTTTTGGGGCTGCGAGACATGCTTAACTAAGTGAGTTGTGACTTGCATAGAATTTCACTAGAACCACTCCCAAGTGAATAGAAGCTTTGTTTCCCCCTTGTTTGTATGGTTTCCTGATGTGATGAAAAAGGCACAATAAAGCCTCGTTATAATTTCACCATATAAAGTCTCCAATTGTGTACCTCTGTGAATGTCCGTCTACATATGGTGTCCGAAGTGATACGAGAGGTCGTCTTTGAAGTTAGAAAGGACCGGAGATTTTTTCTGTGAAATTTTTTATGCTTTTTGCCTACAAACAGTTTGAGCAACTTAAAAAAAAAAAAAAAAAAAACCTCTCATGCAACAGAGACCAGAGTTAAAGGGATACACACCACTGAAACTTACAAAACCACTGATGGACTCTTGTCCCCAATCCCAAGAGGAGAGAGACTGCTGAAGCAGCTAAACCTTATTTGCCTATCACAAAGTATAATATGGTCATTGAAATAGGGGTTTTGCCTTCCAGCCATAGTCAGGGTTCAAGAAGTGAGTCAGCCCTTAAAAAGGGATAGGTGTTTGTTGTTTTCAAAAGTTTAACTGAAGCAGTGAATACAGATGGTGACCCACGAGTGGTACTGATTTTGCAAATAAAGGTTGCC
This sequence comes from Ascaphus truei, assembly GCA_036426205.1. Lineage (NCBI taxonomy): Eukaryota > Metazoa > Chordata > Amphibia > Anura > Ascaphidae > Ascaphus > Ascaphus truei. Next base: position 4,206 of record WSYH01005522.1, read on the forward strand.
ACACCGCATAGGGCTACCAGCTGTGAATGGAGTATATGCAGAAAAGTGTGAAAATTACTGAACTCAGGCAGAAAACCAAATTCTGTTGCTGAAGCGGAGGGATTGTACCTAGCATGTAAATGGTGTAAAGCAAACAGAAGTTTTTACCTAGCAACCACACATTCAGCATACCTAATGAGAGATTAACCTAGAAAGTAAATGGTGTAAAGCAAATAGACTTTTTTACCTAGCAACTGCACATCTTGTACACCTGATAAGAGAAAATGCATGCACAGTACTTCTGATATTGAAAAAAATTACCCAAGAATGAAAAGTCTACAGAGATGCCTGTGAGAGCTACGACATCTACAAGCAAAATATGCCCATCTGTAGGACTACCACAATTGGGGGTTCTAGCAAATACAGTAGCAACAGCTGCAATAGCGCCTCCTGAGGTCAGGAAGAAAATTACACCTGATAGCCTAAAAATGAAGGACAAGATGCAGCGTTCCTGTAATGAACCCTACCCCACGGAAGAGTGGCCCTTCCAGTCCAATAAAGACGAAGACATCTCTTACGGGGAACCCGAACCGAGTCACATCCACAAAACATCCTAAGAATGGTGGGGGTGCCTGAACTCTGCACGAACAGAAAAGACCGCCCTCTATGATAACGAATATGGTCAACAAGAGAAAGAGCGGGAGCAGCAGATCACCCAATATTTCTCTTAGCTAAAGCAACTGCAAGAAAAGCCTGGCGTATATATAATGAAGCTGCTAAAGTATCAAATAAAGAAGGAGACCCCAGTATTCCTGATGGAACGGAGTCATCCAAAACAAAAATTCCGGAAAAAGAAAAAGAAAAGCGGTTCTTCACTTACCGTGGAAGGAACAGACACGTCCGCAGATCCTGTGGAAGGAAAGGGTGACCGAGTTGCCCTGCAGTCTAGAAAAAATGGAGAATTCGTCCCGCGGTTAACCGAATATCCAGTGGGCCCAAGGCAGAAGTCGTGTACCCCAAAGAAGTGTCTGTCTGGTGCCAACAGTGCGGAACCATCAACCAACCATCCCAGGGAAGTGGAGCCGGAACCAGTGAGTGACGATCCCTTGACCAACCCTGAAGATGCCCTGAAAAATACCAGGCATGACTGTGATATGCTCTGTGAACAATTGGAACAAAAGAAAGATGGTTACACAGAGCTACAGAAAAATAACGTGAGGCTACAAAAAGATGTGCTCACAATTTACTCTTTAGCCAGGACAGAATTGGACGATCTCAAGACTGAGCTAGATACTGCAAATGCTATTTCCGCCATGGATGGAAAGCAAAGCCAATCTGATAAAATGGTGGCTACGCTAAAACGGAAGTATGAGGAGGCACTGACGCAGATGATAGTCTTCCAGCAAGAGGTTCGCACTCTTCGCATAGAGCTGAATGCCTCACAACAGGAGGTCAACAGTGTCCGGAAAGAGGTGGACGTATCTCAGAAAGAGGTTCAGACACTCCGCAGAGCACTGGATGCCTCACATCATGAGACCAACAGCTGCCGCACAGACCTGGAAGTTTCCAGAAAGGAACTACACAGTCACACTGAGGAGCTGGACATTGCTAAAGAAATTATTGCCAATCTTAATACAAATCTCCAAGTCTCCCAGAAGGAGCTTCAGACCCTCAACCTAGAGAAGGATGTCTCACGCCAGGAGACTGTCAGTCTCAAAGCAGAGGTGCGTAAATGGAAAGAGGACTGCAAAGAGGCCCTGAATAGTATAGACACTGAAAAAGGAGAACATTTAAGATTACAAGGAAAAAACGTAAAACTCAAAGAAGAAAATTTTAATTTGACAAACGACGTTAAGGAAAAAAATGAAAAGCTGCACGAGCTTAAAGAATTAAATAGACTTTTGGAAGATGAGAAGTTTGAAGCAGAGCACCGACTACAGAACCAACTGCAAGGTCTGCGTATGCACCTCGAGAAGGCAGAGGAGAAGCAGCGAACTCTGCAGGATGACAATCTGCAGGCTGTTAAAGAAATCCAAGTGCTGCAAGAACGTCTGATGACCCAGTATGTCCCCGCAAAGCAGCATGAGAAACTGAAGGCTACCCTGTGCATCACCAAAGCAATGCTAAAAGCCAAGCTTAGAACCCAGGTGACACGGCACAAAAGGGAGCACAAGAAGGTCCAGAAACTGAAAAAAGTAACTGTGGCCCAAGCAAAGAAGTTCATAGTGCTTCACAATGCAATAAAAGTGTGGAAGCGAGCTCAGAGAAAGCAAAGCATGCAGATAAATTCCCTGAGAAGAGACTTGCAAGACGCACTCAAAAGACAGGGATCTCTCGCGGATGAGATTACAGTCCTACAAGGACAAGTATTGACCCTGACTAAGCGTCAGTATCCCACAGCCTCAAAAACCCATGAAGACAAGGGTACAGTGAGAGCTGGGAATACCGCTCATCTGAAAGACAAGGTTGCAAAATTTGAACCACCTAAACAAGCACTAGCAAAACCTTCAGCCACCCAGCAGGCAACAAAAGAAGGTACACGTGATGAATTAAAACCAGAAGAATCTTTAGCTGATGAAGCTGAAAAGATGGGACATTCTCTGGAAGTTGGTGTGGAATTGCATCTTAATCTCAAAGGGGCTGAACTAGCAACCCCATTGAGTGGGAAAAGGGCAGAGAGACAGCTTCAAGAGCGGAAAACTCAAAGGGCTGTTTTTAAACGCTCTGCAACTGCTGCCATATAGTATGCCTACAATAAGACGAGCACCCGACACGAGGGAAATCTCATGACTGCGCACGTAGAAAAAAGACTATACTTGGAAAAAGTCCTCCTCGAGCGACTGAGGGGTGCTGATCTCAAGCACCTTCAGGAGGAGACACAAACTGGAGAAAGGGCTCCAATCCCAGCAGGACTGAGGGTTCTGTTCCTCCATCCACTCTCATTCAAGTCACAGAGATATCTAGAATGAGAGTGGAAGGATGGGCTTTGGCCGTGGCAAGCCCGAGCTTCCCACAAACAGGGGAGGTATGTAACAGTGGAGTAATCCCTGTTCAAGTAATGTGCCTTTAATCTAGCAGTGTGGTGGTTAACTGCTGGTAGTCAATTAATAAACACCACCTGCCTGCTTTAGATTGCTTACAAAAGCCTGTCTATTGAGACAGGAAAGGAGACTCCTTAGCTCACGTGTGAGCTGAACTTTGGAGACAGAGCAGAGGTTCTTGAGTCTCCCAGGAGAGACTGACCAAGAGAACACAGATCTCTGGAGCTGACCTATCTTGAGCTCTGCCAGAAGACACAGCATGGCTGATTTCAAGACACAGGGAAAACTTCTTAACCTGAATGCTGATACACCCTGAGGGAAGGGAGCTGAACCAGGAACTGAGAAGATTTTCCCTCCAAGAAACAGATAAGACTTTCATTCTTAAGAGACTTCTTATATCTGTTTATTTCATGCTATATGTTTTGGGGCTGCGAGACATGCTTAATTAAGGAAGTTGTGACTTGCATAGAATTTCACTGGAATCACTCCCAAGTGAATAGAAGTTTTGTTTCCCCCTTGTTTGGATGGTTTCCTGATGTGAGGAAAAAGGCACAATAAAGCCTCGTTATAATTTCACCTTATAAAGTCTCCAATTGTGTACCTCTGTGAACGTCCGTCTACAGTGTCCCTTCTCAAAAAGTTTGTGTCCGGCCCTCACTTCCCGGATCCCTTGCGGAGACCTAATCCAGTCTCCACCATGGAACAACAGGAGTATGAAATACAGTACCTTATTGACTCATGTATTTCTAAAAGTAAACTTAAATTTTTGGTAAATTGGAAGGGCTAAGGTCCTGAGGAACGTTCCTGGGTACCGGCACATCACGTCCACGCCCCAAGGTTGCTCTCCCAGTTTCAACCAGAGATTCCCCCTTAAACCGTGGTTGGATCACGCGGAGATTTATCCTCAAGGGGGGGGATACTGAGACGACTCAGGGGATTCCTTCCTCTCTTTGTCCCTCTCTCCCATCTCCTGTCACCCTTCCTATTCCTCCTCACTCCTCTCCTTCACCTTCTATCTCTTTCCCTTTACCTCAGCGCTTTCCCCGCAGGTCCCGCATACCCACGCGTCCCCTAAGCCCTAACCTTGATCCTCCCCGCTCCATCTCCCCTGTGGTAGCTCCGTTACCTTTTCCTGTGGTGCCATCCGTTCCGTTGCCTCCTCCTCATGTGGTACCCGTGGCGCGGTGTTCCGAGCGCCTGATGACACATCCTATACGTGCGCCCACGGAGGATGCGCGTGCATGATCCTACCTGCCCTTGTTGACCATCGCGCGGGCACAGGCCTCGCATGTGTTCCCCTCCTCCTGGCTCTGTCCTCCTCCTGCGGTCTTCCCCTGCTCCGTGCGGGCCGTGCCAGTGTTGCAACCTGTGCACGCACATCCCCAGCTTACAGGGGGCGCGCACACAGACGCTTCTTATCTGCCTTCCCCTGTCTCCGCTTCCCAGGCCGTCCAGGTCATTTCCCAGACTGCTCCTGCTGTCTCCTCCTCTTCTTCCCCTGACCTATCTCAAGCTTCTTACTCAGAAGCGTGTGTGCAGAGCTCCCGGGCATTTGCTGTGGAATCAGGTTGTATTCTTTCTTTATTTGTTATAATTTTGTGGGGAACTGTGGGGAACTGTGGGGGAGTATACTGTGAGTATACTGTGTGTTTTGTAGAAGGTTTTGGGTTTATTTTGAGGTTTAAAAACAGTTTTTGGTTTTCACCCAGAGGCTGCAGTGTTTCAACCCAGCAAAGCTACACTTTAGCTGGCTGGTAACTGTAGTCTGACCCCTCTCTCCTCTCCCACCCCTGGTTGTTTGTTTTACTTCTAATTTACTTTAATTTAAGCCTGATTCCTTCCTTTGTAATTTGCATTTTTTTGGGAGCTCTGTGTCTTTCTTTCTTTAAGACTTAAAATTGTGGTGGCTGATTGTAAGAGAGTGAGTAAATAAAAAGGGAAGAAAAAGTAAGATTGCCGCGGTTTTTAAAAGCTGTTTTCCTTCCCTCCCTTTGCAGAGAGGTAGAGGTTCTTAAAGGGACAGTTCCTCTCTGCACCTCTCTCTCTCTAAACACTACCTCCTCCCTTTACTTAGAGGCTTATTATTATCATGCCTAAGGGGAATAGGAGTAGTGCGGCGATGGGGGCCACACCCGGATACCGGACCCCAAAACTTGGGGTCCCTAGGAACAACATTAGCCACAGCCTTAGGCCTGGTACTTCCAGTACCCTGGCTGCACCTCCCCCAACTCCCGTTAGCAGTGTAACCCCTGCAATCCCAGCTGCAACATGGGTGCAGGTGACAGCTGCAGGCATTGACCCCAGCAACAACAATGCTGGGGCCACGCCCTGTGTGAGCAGTAAGCTTGGGGTGAGGTGCCCAATGTCACCTGGCCTAAGCATAGAGATCTATGTAAGGGCTGTGGCAGACGTTGTGGGTCCCTCTGCTGTGGTGGCGGCCAGCAAGATGTATGGGAGGGGCGTTTTCATCCTCCGTACGCTGGCTGCCGCCCACACCATAGTGCAGAATGGCATTGTGGTAGGAGGGACCCACATCCCCATAGAACCCATGGAGGGGTTAGGCACCAGGGTCATTCTCTCTAATGTGCCCCCCTTCCTCCCAGACAGCCTCGTACGCCTACCCCTGCAAGCCCTGGGAGACATTAAGTCTCCTATAACAAAATTACCTTTGGGCTGCAGGGATAGAGCGCTGAGGCATGTGCTCTCATTTAGGCAGCAGGTACAACTGCTGCTGCCGGGGAACGCAGAATCTGTGAAAGGTTCATTTGGGATGCCCTTCGAGGGCATAACATAAACTGTGTACTATGGCACGGAGGGGGTTAGGTGCTATCTGTGCAAGGAGCTGGGGCTCACTCGGAGGAGTTGTCCCAAAGGGAACAGAGGACCCATCCCAGCTCCTGCACCCGCCCCTCCCTCAGCCAAGACACCTGGTGCCGCTGTGCCCACCACAGCAGGGCCCTCGAGGGCCCAGGTCCCTCCAGGGACCGCAAGAGATGTTGCTGTCCCATCCCAAAGAGTGACATCTGTACCTCTCCCCAAAGAACATAGGGAGAAGGAAAAACCCTCGAGGGCCCAGGTCCCCTCTGGGACCGCAGGAGATGTCGCTGTCTCATCTCGAACAGTGACGTCTGCGCCCACCACAGCGGGGCCCCGGGGGCCCAGGCCACCCTGGGACCACAGGGGATGTCGCTGTCCCATCTCAAACAGTGACATCTGCGCCCACCACAGAGGGGTCCTCTGGGGCCCAGGTCCCCCCTGGGACCACAGGAGATGTCGCTGCCCCATCTCGAGCAGTGACATCTGCACCTCTCCCCGGGGAGCAGAGGGAGGGGGTCGCCCTGGAGCGGCCACCCTCTGTTGTCGCTGTCCCCCCCGGGTGGAGACACCCTGTGCCGCTGTGCCCCCTGGGGCGGGGCCCTCGGGGGCCCAGGTCCACCCTTGGACCGCAGGAGATGTCGCTGCCCCATCTCGGGCGGTGACGTCTGCACTTCTTCCAAAAAAAAAGAGGGAGAAGAAAAAAGGTACCCTGAAGACGTCACCCTCTTTTGTCGCTGTCTCCCCCCAGGAGCACCCTACCCCCAATGTAAGCATCGTACAGGGTGCGGGGAAGCGGTGGGAAGCTCCTGCTGGGGAGGTAGCGGTACCCTTTTTGGGGAATCAATCCCCAGGAAGTGGAAATCTAAAATTAATAACAAGAGGGTGATTGAGGAAGACGAGGAGGGTGAACCGTATTACGTTCACCCTCAGAAGTCTCCAAAGCAGAATACAACATCAAATCTGCACAGGGTGGCTCTGTCCGGCCCACAGGTTAGGATTAGCCATTGTGAGCTGGGCCCCATAAATATGCAGCCCCCCCCTCCAAGATCTGGAGGGAATGCAGGAGGAGGTACCCGGCGTCCCTGGGGCGGAAGATCAAAGTGCTCAACAACATGAGGCTTTGCCCCTAGAAACGGACGTTGGAGAGCCTTCTAACACCCCTCCCAGTTGGAGAACATCCCCCGGGGACCTGTGTTTCGGTGAATCTGCCGCGCCGGACGCAGTTGTCTTCGGGGACTCAGAGGTCGGCCAGGATCCCCCTCCGGCTGTGCCGCCTTCGGGTGGCACACCTGAGGCTGAGCCCCGGTTTCTGTCACCGGAAGAAGGGGATGGGTAGGGTTGACCCCCGTGGTTGGGGGTTTGGAGGCCGCTACCTCCGCCATACCGCCACCAGCTACGCTTGAACATCCCACCCCGGGGTTGGATGTGGAGGATATAGTGGACCCCCTCATGGAAACACCGAGGAGGGGACCCACTCTAAGGCTGAGAAAGGCCCCCGCAGGGAAGGGCGGGGGTCTTGAGTTTTTCAGTCAAGAGGAGCTCGGGGAGTTGGGGCTCAGTGAGGTGTCCTCTGGCACCGCGGAGGCGGTGGACTCTTTGACCCCCGTTATCCCTGCCCAGGAACTGGATGGTTTCCTGGAGGATACCCTCTGCAAACACAGAACCACGAAGGTGCAGTTGGCCCTTGGAAGGTGGGAGGATGCCTCGGTCATTCTCCACTCTCTCTTAGTATACATCAGGGCTAACCACAAGGCCAAAATCTCTGGGCCTATCCATCTTCGTGTCCTGAAATTTCATAAATTGATGCGAGACCATATAAAGGCTTCTCGGGGTGTAGCACCCTTAGCGCCTCTGGAAAGCAAAACTCTTGACTACCAATGGCTTTCAGCATTGGTACGCTTAACGTGAATGGCTGTAAGGACGGGTTTCACATGTTCCAGGTACTCTTCTTTTTACAGAAGGGAAAGTATTCTGTGAGCTTCCTGCAGGAAACCCATACCACTCCAGAGGCTGAAGCCAGCTGGCATTTGGAGGCAAGGTCGAGGCAAGGTCTTTTTCAGCCACCTCAATTCGTCATCTAGTGGGGTGGTGAACCTGTTCTCTGAGTCCTTTCAACCAGAGCTACTGCTTGCCAAAGCTGTTGTTCCAGGTCGCCTGTTGCATCTCAGGGTCCGGCACGAGGACTACACGTTTAATTTCTTGAACGTGTATGCTCCTGCCACCGGACCCCTGAGAAGGCAGTTCTTCGTCAGAATGTCTGAATACCTGGAGACAGTCAACGCGGACGAACACGTGGTGCTCGGGGGTGATTTCAACTGCACCCTCGAGGCTCTGAAAGACCGGAATGGCCCGGAGCCACACCCGTGTTCTGTGTCGGCCTTGCGGGAGGTCATCACCCGCTACTCCTTGGTAGACGTCTGGCGAGAACAACATCCCGAGGCATCCACTGAGTTCACCCATGTTAGGGTATTTAGGGGTGAACGGATGTCCTGGTCCCGGATCGACAGGCTGTAAAAATCCAGCCACAGCCTGTCGCGAGCCCAGTCCAGTACCACTAGGCTGGTGCCGTTTGCGGACCACAATTGTGCGTCCATGACGGTGGCGCTGCTACCAGCAGAGCCCTCAGCCGCCTATTGGCACTTCAACAATACGTTGTTGGAAGACAAGGGGTTTGCGACGTCGGTCCGAGACATTTGGATGGCCTGGAGAGGTTGCAGATCAGACTTTGCCACGTTTGAGCAGTGGTGGGACGTGGGCAAGGTTCATCTGTGCCTCGTTTGTCAGGAGTACACCAAAGGTGCCAGCAGGTGGCGCGATGCTGAGATCGAGTCCCTTAGGGAAGAGGTGCTCGATCTCGAGAAGCGGCTGTTTGTGGCAGGAGACCAATACCTGCAGTGTGCGTACGTGGAGAGGAAGTGTGCTCTCCGGGACTTGGAAGATCGGAGAGCTCGGGGGGTGTATGTGCGATCCCGCATCCACTTCCTTCGGGAGATGGGTCGCGGGTCGCGCCTCTTCTACGCGCTGGAGAAAAAGAGGGGAAACCGTAAACATATCACCTGCTTGCTAGCAGAAGACGGTACCCCTCTGACTGACCCGGAGAGCATCCGGGACAGAACTCGGAGATTCTACGTAGACCTTTTCTCTCTGGAGTCCATCCAGCCAGACGCATGCAGGGTCTTATGGGAGGGGCTTCCCATGGTCGGCGAGGGTGGAAGGGAGCGGCTTGAGTTGTCTTTGACTCTGGCCGAGCTCTCTGAAGCCCTCAGTCTCATGTCCCGCGGAAAAACACCGGGGCTGGACGGGCTGACTGTGGAGTTCTTCCGGTTTTTCTGGGAGATGCTGGGACCTGATTTCACAGAGGTCCTGGCCGAAGCCCTGGAGACCGGTGAGATGCCCCTTTCGTGTCGGTGGGCAATACTGTCTTTGCTGCCGAAGAAGGGGGATCTCCGCCAGATCTCTAACTGGCGACCGGTCACACTGCTAAGCACGGACTATAAGATCGTAGCCAAAGCGCTCTCGCTGAGGCTCAAGTCAGTGCTGGCAGAGGTGATTCACCCCGACCAGTCCTATACTGTCCCGGGCCGGAGTATTCATGAAAACATTTTTCTGGTCCGGGACCTGCTACATCACGCGCAGAGGACTGGTCTGTCACTCGCTCTCATGTCCCTAGATCAGGAGAAGGCATTTGACAGGGTGGATCACCGTTACCTCAGGCAGACCCTGCGGGAGTTTGGCTTTGGCCCACAATTTGTGGGCTTTCTCCAGATGCTGTACGCCTCTGCAGAGTGTCTGGTGAAGATCAATTGGTCCCTGACGGCACCTTTTGTGTTTAGTCGGGGAGTACGTCAAGGGTGCCCCCTGTCTGGGCAACTGTACGGGCTAGCCATTGAGCCCTTCCTCTGCCTTCTGAGGAGGAGGCTCACCGGGCTGGTGCTGCGGGAGCCCGACATACGGGTAGTCCTGTCGGCTTATGCCGATGACGTGCTCCTCGTGGCCCAGGACCTAGATGATCTAGAGCGGGCACAAGCATGCCAAGAGGTCTACACCACGGCCTCTTCGGCTCTGATCAACTGGCCCCAGAAAACTTCAGAGATCTTGAGGAACGAGTCATTGCTCATCTGGGGTCTTGGGTGTATCTGTCAAGAATGCTTTCCCTCAGGGGAAGAACCCTGGTGATCAACCAGCTTGTGGCCAGTCAGCTATGGCACCGGCTGATAGCCATGGGTCCGACCCCCGAATTTATCAACAAGATCCAGAGGAGGTTGATGGATTTTCTCTGGATGGGGAAGCATTGGGTTTCTGCGGGAGTTGCGTGCCTTCCTTTGGAGGAGGGTGGACAGGGAGTGGTGTGTGTCCGCTCCCACTTACACACTTTCCGCCTCCAATACCTGCAGAGATACCTATTCGCAGATCCGTCTCCGCAGTGGTGCCAGCTGGCAACCAGTTTCTTTCGCCAGCTGCGCAATATGAGGTATGACCGGCAACTGTTTATCATCAGGCCCGAGGGTTGAGGTTCGAGACCTCTCGGAGCTGCCGGTATACTACCGGGACTTTCTTAAGGCCTGGAAACTGGTCTCCGCGACCAGGAAGGAACAGGCGGTGGGGGTTGATTTCCTCGCTGAGCCCCTGCTGTATAATCCGGCAGTGGGGGCTCGGATGTTGGATTCACCCTCTATTTGCCGCCGGCTAATCCTGGTGCAGGTGACCAGAGTCGGGGATCTCCTGGACTATGAGCAGCGAGACTGGGTAAGGGCAGAGGTGCTCACGCCCCGTATGGGTCTGCATACTGCCCGCGTCCCTCAACGTTTGATCCGGGAGATTAAAGATGCCATCCACCCCAACTCATGCACCTTCATTGTGGGGGTATTGCAGACCGGAGAGCCTTGTCAATCTATCAACTTCAGCTCTCCGGATCTTTTTTATAACTCTCATTTTTATTTTGTATTACAGTGCATACATAATATCACCACCTATTAGCATACATTACAGAATACACAATTTTGTCATCCAAACAGTGACACTTAGATGAAACAGTAGACAGACATAACGAACCACGGGTAAACCATACCACTAAGACAGACAGGACGAACAAAACTGGGGTGGGACACAGTAGGGTGTTGAGATCAGACCGGGGGAGATGGGGGGGGTACCTGGGACTGCTTCATCGGTTCGGAGGAACTGCCTTTTGGACTGTGGATTCGTTAGATTTGTTGTGGATGCCTATAGTGCAGACGGAGCAGACCTGACTTGACGTTGACATAGAGACGGAGAATGTAGAGCATTTATATGTATTAGTGCAAAATTGTAGCGGCGTCCAACCCCGGGATGTCTGTTTGGGTTAGCCATGGGGCCCATATTTTTAGAAATTTGGGGCCAGAGTTGTTGATCCAACTCGTCAACTGTTCCATCTGGCAGACCTGCCAAATTCTGTTTCTAATTTTGGATATAGTGGGTAATTCCTGTTGTTTCCATACCGCTGCGATCTCACACCTTGTGGCGGTTGCGAAATGCGTAACCAATTTGTGTGTCGCGTTGTACACACCCTGAGGCCGTATGCCCACGAGGCACAGTCACGGGTCATGGGGGACCTCCAAGTTGAGGATCCTTTCAAGCCATTCCCTAATAGATTCCCAAATCGGGACCACATTCGGGCAAGACCACAGCATATGTTTTAAATCAGCAATTTCCCCACACTGTTTTGGACAGACCAGGGAATAGCCCTCGATAAATTTAGATAATTTCAATGGGGTATGGTACCACCACATTAGGACTTTATATGCGTTCTCCCTTAACGTGGCACAGATTGAGCTTTTGGTTGCTGCCTGTAATATTTGGTCCCATTCTTCGTCCTCTAGCGTCTCCCCTAAATCTGTCTCCCACTGTCGCATGTATTTCAGTCGGGGGGGCGTCAGAAGTCTTCGGACAGATCACCTCCCTATACATCCTAGAGGTTAGTCCCCGTGTGTCCGTCTCTCTGGAGCAAAGCTGTTCGAATTTGGTCCGTGCCATACGAACCGGGAATTTATTATAGAAAGCCCTGACCTGGAGGAATCTAAATAGTTCTGTGTTAGGTAGCTTTTTCTCCTCCTTAATCATATCGAACGTCTTGATAAATTTACTTCCTTCCAGGTCCTTTAATCTTAGATACCCCGCCTGCGTCCATTTTACAAATTTGTCACCTAACAGCCCTGGAGCAAAATCCGGATTCCCCACCAGGGGGGTCATCAAAGACTGCCGTGTGGTCAAATTAGCTTTAAATTTAGAAGACTCCCAGACCGCTAGCGAGTTCGCAATCGCACAGAGTGGCGACCCTATTGATTTCTTACATTGTTTTGGAAGCCAGATCAAATCATGTAATGTTACTGGTGCGCAACATTCTGTTTCTAAGGCCACCCACCTTCTTTTTGCTGGGTTCGAGTGCCACTGGATAATTTGGCATAATTGTGCCGCCTTATAATATGCCATCAAGCAAAGTACCGATAACCCTCCTCCTGTTACTGGCTTTATCAGTATATTTTTCGCAATTCGTGGGCTTTTTTTATTCCAAATAAATTGAATAATGTGAGCCTGAAGTGTTAGGACCTCAGCCCGAACAAGAGGTATCGGGAGGGCTTGAAACAGATATAACAGTTTAGGTAACAGGTTCATTTTAACGCTGTTGATCCGCCCAAACCATGATATACCATAGCCCGCCCAAACCCTGAGATCCTCCTTCAGTTTCTTCATTATTCTGGGGAAATTTGCTTTGTATAGTGTGTTGTAATCCTTTGTGATATATACCTCTAAATATTTGATAGCGGAGGGTTGCCATTTAAAATTGAAATTAAGCTCTATCAATTTTTCGACCGGCTTGGTTAGATTGATGTTAAGCGCTTCTGACTTGGCCTGGTTAATTTTAAACCCCGACACCATGTTGAAAGTTCCTAAGATCGCAAAGACGTTGGGTAAGGAGGTGAGGGGTTTTGACAATGTCAAGATTACATCATATGCGTATAACGCTACTTTGTGTTTCTGCTCTCCTAAATCAATCCCTGTTATATTTGGGCTTAATCTGATATGAGCCGCTAGAGGTTCTATGTAGAGAGCAAATACCAACGGTGAAAGTGGGCATCCTTGTCTTGTCCCGCTACGGATGTTAAATACCTCCGAGGGGAAGCCTTGGTGTCGCACCCTTGCCGTGGGACCATTGTAGAGGGCTAGTATTGCCTCTAGGAGGCGCCCCTCGAACCCAAATTCTCCCAGCGTCTCTCTGAGGAAGGGCCAATCAATCCTATCAAAGGCTTTTTCGGCGTCCAGACTCAATACCATAGACGGGATGTTTTTCTTTTTTGCCAGACCAATCAAATTTATAATCTGCCTGGTATTGTCTGCCGCCTGCCTGCCCCCAATAAAGCCTACTTGATCCTGATGAATCAGCCCTGGAAGGACAATGCCCACCCTGTTAGCTATTAATTTTGAGAAGATTTTAACGTCTGAATTGATCACGGATATCGGCCGATAGCTCTTGCAGTCTACCGGGTCCTTACCGGGTTTGTGGATCACCGAGATAGATGCCTGGAGCATCTGTGCCAGGAAGGGTGCTCCTGCTAGAATCCCATTAAATAGAGTCAGCAAGCGGGGAGCCAGAATCTTGACATATTTCTTATAATATAAATTTGAAAATCCGTCTCGTCCAAGGGCTTTAGCAGGTTTAAGGGATTTCGTTACCTCTGTTACTTCCTCGAGGGTGAAGTCGCCCTGGAGTGCCTCCCTATCCTCCCTGCTCAAGGTAGGTAGTTTTGCCTCTTTTAGGAATTTGTTTAGTGTTTCTGCGGTCTTTTGTGTGTGGCTGACCTTATCTCCGTCATATAGTGTAGCGTAATAATTCTTAAACACCTCCACTATTTGTCTAGGATCGGACGTAAGTTCCCCCCCCTGAGATTTGATGGATGCTATACGGAAATTTGGAAGCTTGTTTCGGAGCTTATTGGCTAGTGAGGTATCTGGCTTGTTGGCTTTCTCATAGAATCTGCGCTTTGAACATGCCAGCTCCTTCTCTGCCTGGGAGGACAGCACCAGATTAAGTTTAATTTTGGTGTCGTTCAGTTCTTTCCAAATGAACCTATCCTTATTAATTTTGTGTTGAGCAGTGAGATGTGCTAACTTCTCCCGTAACACTTTTATTGTCGCCTCCTTCACTCTCTTTCTTTTGCCTGCTATATTCATCCACACCCCCCTCAGGGTAGCCTTATGGGCCTCCCAGAGCGTGGACTGAGCCGTCACACTGTCTTCGTTTTCCTGAAAATATTCTTTGATTCGTTCGCCAATTTCCTTTGCAGTTACTGGGCATTTAAGGAGGAGCTCATTGAGCTTCCAGTTTGCTCCAGGTCTGTCTAAGGCATCTAATGTGCACCGCAGCTCTACCGGTGCATGGTCAGAACACGAGATTCCATGGATCTCTGTGTGCCCTACCACTGGAACCACTCTGTTTGATACCAGAAGGTAATCTATCCGACTGTAACGATTGTGAGGATGGGAAAAAAAGTATATTCCCGTGCACTGGGATGTTGCTCCCGCCAGACATCTATTAGCTGGCAGTCTTGCAGGCCCTTATGTATAGTTAGTATGTCCTGTTTGTGGGATGGGTTAAGTCTTGTACATCTGTCTAGGTCGGGGTCTAATGTGCGGTTAAGATCGCCTGCCAGAAAGATATGTCCCTTCGCGACATTGTATAATTTGTTAAAGAATTGAGTGAAGAATACAGAGCATGTTTCGCATGGTGCGTAAACTGATGCTAATGTCAAAGGTTGACTTTGTTTCATCCCCGTAAGGATGTTGTATCTACCTTCTGGGTCCACATAATGTTTATTTATATCTAGCGCTAGTTTATTGTGTGTTAAGATAGCCACCCCTCTTTTTTTAGCCTTGGCTGAGGCCACTTAGAATGTTCTGTAATTTTTGTCTAGATATTTCGGGTGATTGGTGTGTGAAAAGTGGGTTTCTTGTAGAAAAATTATATCAGCTTTCATGCGATTATATTCTTTAAATGCGATTCTACATTTAACCGGGCTGTTGAACCCTTTAACATTATGTGTTATCATTATTAACTCATTACTCATCTTGTCTGCATAGATTGTTTGCTCTGTTGTCAGGATCATCTGGGTCGTCTGTTGGTACACGTACTGGGGATCCGCAGGTCTCCCTTTTCCTGTAGGTTGGTGCGCTATGGGGGGGGGGGGATACGAGAGGGCGGGGGGGAGGGGAACATCTAGACAGACATAAGCAAAACATAAAAACAATGATCTCAGAACCTCGGTACCAGTACCCTGGCTGTGAGACCAACGCCCTTGGGTACTCAGTGTAGGTGACCAGGTACTCCCTCTCCCTCTGCCCACCCCCTCCCTCACTGATTCACCCTCCCAGGGGACTTTGCCGGCCATTGGGGTTGATGTCTTTTCCCGTTCCGGCAGTCGGTCCATGTGGGAACAGAAGCAAGCTCAAACCCTGCTGTCTGGCCCCCTCCTACATAATCTTCAAACAATAACTAGCGAACAATGCTTTCCTAGGAACTTTCCTTTGCCCTGTGTACTCCTCTATACGTGAACCTTCCTCTCCCCCTTGTGATACGTTATCCTGGTACCCCTAATTTGTGCTAGTAATTAAGACCCTGTGTCAGTATGCAGTATGTATCGCTCGGGCACTACTGGGGCTCGTGTGGGACTATCTGGGCAGTCTTGTGTGGTAGCCCCTCTCAATGTTTCTCAGTGCTGTGCAGGACTGGTCTACATATCAGCGGCACTGCTGACCCCCCTGGACTGTGCTCTGTTTTTGTGTCCTCCTTTATCGTGTGTCAAAAGTTGGTCTTTGAATTTAACTTGTGCTGCCTTCCCTTCAGCTTCACGTCATTTCTCGCTTTTTCTTCTTTTACTTCCCTTTTCCTTTTCTTAACCTACTTTTCCTATGCCAACTATCACATCAACCTTCCTTCCCTAACTTCCTTTCTCGCTTTCTATCCTTACTCATCTCTCCTTTCCCTATCTACTTCCCTTCTCTCTCTACAACATCTCCTACATCTTTCTTAACACTCTTTCTCTCTCCACCTCTTGTTAAACCCTCTACTCACATCCCCCTGCCCAAATATCCACCTACTATGTCCTCTCTCTACCTTATCTTATTGCTTCTGTCTTCCCTTGGCTATGCCCCCTGTGTTCGTGTAGCCCTCCCGCTTCCAGTTCATTAAGCCTGTCTGCCTCCTTGTCCTGCGTCGCCACTCGACTGCTGTTTCTTTCTTGGCTCTCCTTGCCCTTATAGGCTCATGACCCTCCCTCTGGACGGATCTACGACGGGACCCGCGTGGTCGCTCTCATGTGCTGCTGGTGCTGCTGTCGATATGTCCCTCTTGTGTACATTTTTCTGGAGTGGCCCCCTTCCGTATCACCTACGTATCCCTCACGTGGTTCCGGTGCTGCGTCTCTGGCCTTTGCTGCTTTCCGGCGCCTCTTGCTGATGCGGCCGTCCGCGCCCTATCTTTTCTGCCACAACCAAGATGGCCGCCCCCGGGACCGCCCCTGCCGGTGACGCGTTTCCTTCGTCCTCCATCTTGGAATGGGCGGCTCACCTGTGTGGACGTGTCATCGACCGCTCTTGCCGCCCAAACAGCTCTTCCCGCCCTGACCTGTGTTCCTGGCTCTGCGTGCCACTGTGGATGTCCATGCTCCGCCATCTTAAGTACCATACCGCTGCCATGAAGTAAGCCAAATTTTCTCCACAGGTTACCACCATGCGGGCCTTATTTTTGGTAGGGCACGCCGACATCTACCAGCGATGTTAGGGGTAGGGGGAGGGTGCGAAATACCACTGTCCAGGGCAGAGGTGTATTTTTCCTAACTTTTTGAACAACGAACTGTCAACTTTATTAAAGCAGCAACTGTGTGGGAACATAGTATTTGTGGGTTTCCTCAGCCTTGATTGGTCCCCTCATCGGCTGTGCTTCCGACCGTGGTCCCAGATGGGCCCGGACCTGCCTCCCCCGTCTCGGAGCCCGTGGGGGACAGCCGCAGCCCCAGTTTCTTCAGGAACGCCTCACCTTCTTCTGGGGCTTTCATACTGATTGGGCGGCCATTTCTAATCACCATCAGTCCAAATGGAAATGTCCATCGGTAGCGGATTGCCTTATCCCTGAGTCGTTTAGTTATGGGCCACAGCTCTCTTCACCTGGCTAGTGTAGTTGGGGCTATATCCTGGAACACAGCTAATTAAGTGCCCTCGAACTCTCCAAGTTCCTCGCATGTTGCAGCACCGCTTCCCGGGTCTTATAGTGATGGAGCCGCACTATAATATCCCTCGGCTGTTCTGTCGGTTGCGGCCTGGACCGGAGCGCCTGATGGCACCTATCCATGCCCAGTTTGTTTTGCGGGGAGTCCGGGCACATATGTGTAAGCCACCGCGCCACGAACTCCTCACAATCCCCCACATTTTCTGGAACTCCTCGCAAGCAGACATTATTTCGATGGTCGCGGTTTTCCGCGTCCTCTTGTCTTTCTTTAAGTTCATTGAGCTGTGCCTGCAAGTCCGCTGTTTTTTTCGTGTTGCGCAGGCCAACTTTAGCGTTAGCGTCCACCTTCACCTCGAGCTCCTGTGTTCTTGCCCCCAGGCTCCCTACCTCCTTTCCCAGGGCTCTGATTTCGGCCTGCAGCATGGATTTTAAGTCAGTGTATAGTCGCTCAAAATCACAGCGTCTTACAGGTAGGAGACCCTGATCATCACCGGTATCTCCCTCTCCCTCCGATTCTGATCCTGTGCGGGAGGTGGGCACCATTGCTGCCGTGGCTCTGTTCGATTTGCCTCCGCCAAAATACTCTGGGAGCCCCTTTTTCTTGGGGGTTTTGGATATCTTCTTGGACATCCTGGGTGTTTAGCTGTTATACGGTGGTTTTTTTATTCAAGTATTGTCAGTTTTGTTGTTCGTTTTTTTATAAAAGCAGGGAGTGAGGCACGGAGCTATCAGGTTAAGCTTCCATGCTCCTTACTTCCACGCATGTGCCCTCAGCTCTCTGGATCTTTGCGTGGAACCAAAGCCACGGCAACCCCCTCGGGCTCCTCTCTCCCCCAACCTCAGCAGGTTGGGGGATATGTCCCCGGCATGTTTCCGCAGTATGCCGAGGAAAGTCCTGTATTCTCTAGTGCTCCATATAGTGCACTACCTCGCCCTTTTCACCCGCCCCAATACTATCTGGAGGCGGGTATTTCCTGCGAACGAGGGCGAGAGACACCGGTAGAAGGAACTCTATTCAGGTTTGGTTCCCCGTCCTGCCGGGGATTTGAGTTGGAGGGTCCTCCACGGTGCACTGAGCACAGGAGAGTATTTGGCACATTTCACGGACTCCCCCGCCACCTGTCCCTTCTGTGGTGAGCGGGAGTCCGTGTATCATATTTATTTGAACTGCACCAGACTGCAGCCCCTCTTATCCACTTTGAGGAGCCTTCTCCTGCAGTTCTGGCTGCATTTTTCCCCTCATCTATTTATTTTTGGGTGCCCTGTGTCCCGAGAATTAAGCCTAGGGATCTCCTAGTCAACCTGCTCCTGGCATTGGCTAAGGTAGCCATTTGTAGAACCAGGAAGCAGTGTTTGGAGGGGGGGTCCCAACGAACATCGTGGTCATGTTCCGGGCGCTGGTGCACTCCCGTATTCGGGCAGAGTATTCGCACGCCGAGTCCATGGGACGGTTTCAGAGTTTGCCTCCTAGTGGGCATTAGGCGGGGTGCTCTGCTTGGTATCCCCCTTCATGGGTTCTTTTGAATTAACCCTTCTGATTTAAGTGCACATTTTACAGTGCACTTGTTGGTTTCATTTATATATTTGTTTGACTGGTTTTTCTTTGTTCTACTTGGCAACAAGTAGAATTGCTGTTCAACTGAATTGGCCGGCTTTGCCGGCCACAATCAGTTTTAAACCAGATCAAAATAGACCCACTTCTCTCTCTACTCCTCCCCTCTCTGTCATTGGTACACCTTCCTTTATAATCCCTGTCTGTCCACCTCTTCCTTGCTCTGCATAGTTCCTGTTTCCCTGTGTGTACCTGACCTATGCTGTGCTCCCTCTGTGCTCCTGTGATTACCTGCTCCTGTGTTACTTTGGATTTCCCTGGCTTTGACTCCTGCTTACCCTGGACTACTCTGCTCTCTGGTATCCCTTTGAACCCTGCTACATATACGACTCCGCTAAATTAACTATAAGCACCCCCAAAAACCTGTTTCCTTTTGTTGTAATGCTAATCTCATTGCCCCAGTCTATGTCTGGATAATTAAAATCCCCCATTATGCAAACATGACCCAGTTTTGATGCCTTCTCCATTTGCAATAGTATTTTAGCTTCCTCAATCTCACAGATATTTGGTGGTTTATAGAATATTCCCACAATCATTTTCTTTATACTTTTACCTCCACTGCTAATTTCTATCCACAAAGTCTCTACAATTTCATCATTCCCTTAAACCATAAACATCATCCCTTATAATACTGTAGGTTTTAAATCCGGTTTAACATATAAACATACTCCACCTCCCCTTCAATTTGTTCGATCCTTCCGAAAAAGGGAATAACCATCTAAATTAACTTTCCAGTCATGAGTTTCATCGCACCATGTTTCAGTAATGCCTATGATATCATACTGCTCCCTTGCAGCTATGAATTCAAGATCCCCCATTTTATCTGTCAGGCTTCTTGCATTAGCAAGCATGCATTTAAGTTTTTTTTCAGTCTGTACTATTATCTTATCTGCTCCTTCCTTTCTGTGCCCACTTGGTTTAGTCTTTAGGAGTTTTCTAGTATTATCTGTATGTACTATGGGTGTCTCACTGCTTGTCAAACTCGCACTTGCCTCCATTCTACATCCATACCACCTTGTATCCTGATCTATTTCATTTAGTTCATTATCTGTTTGATTCCCCTGTTTTCTTTTGTTAAAGTGCAAATTGACGATTTGGAAGCCGATTCCCTAATATCCTCCCAATCAGCCCTGTCAATGTCTGCGTTGGAAAACAGATTCCAATAAAGTCTGGTCTAGGAAGGTCCATTTTATTCTGTCGAACCCTTTTTTAGCGTCGAGGCTAAGTGTCTTCCGTGTGTTGTCGGAGACCTGCCTTTCCAACTTGATCTATGTGGACCAGTCTAGGGAGGATTGGGTTTAGCCTGTGTAGCCAGGTCCTCCGGTACCACCCCTTCTTACACTGGTGCTTGTGGGAGCTGCCGGGGCAGCCGCGGAGCCGGGACTCCTGGAGTGTTTGGCTCAGGGCGCCGCCATGTTATGCGCATTTCTGCTCGTACATCGCGATGTTGCGGCCCCTACAGATAGAGTTGCGCATGCGCAGTAATACAGGAGAGGCGGCCTTTTAGATAGGAGCATCCCCAGCTGTGTGCCATTACCAGGAAGGCTCTGTTTGGCCTACAAGTCCCATGAGCTCATGGGAGCTGGGATACTAGTGGGTTTCTTGGGGACACTAAAGTTAAGTGACCAAGGGACTGGTCCATTACATTAGACATGGTGTGGGGTGCACACGGTGTGGGGAAGGGACACTTGCAAAGTGGGTGCACTCTGAACTACTGGTATACAGCTATAACATTCTTATATGTGTAATTGTCATCAACTTACAACTGCCATATAAGTGTGTATGTTCGCTAATGTTATTTCATGCATATGTCTTATTAGGGCCGAACGTATATATATATATATATAAACACTGTTACAATATACTTTGTGGTTTGTTATTATTGTCATGTCCCGGGGAATCTCACATCTATTGGATCCTGTCAGTGGAGGCACGCCATTTACTATTGTTGCCCCAGGCTCCCAGTTAGCGGAGGCTCAGATCTCGGTGAGCCAGCAGGTATATACAGCATCAGTAGCCTGTTTTGGCAGCAGAAAGAGGGTTACACCTGTTTGCTAGGATCTTGCTGTATATTTTAAGGTCCGTGTTAAGCAGTGAGATCGGTCTATAACTGCCGCACTGGAGCAGGTCTCTGCCTTCTTTGTGGATTATAGCTAGATTGGCCGAGGTTATTGTGTTTGAGATTGCTTCCCCTGCCAGAAAGGAGTTGAATATCTCGAGCATATACGAGGTAAGCGCGGGGGCAAATTTTTTGAAGTAAATGTTTGAAAATCCATCTGGACCCAGCTTTTAATGATTTAATAGGCTGCGAGCATTCTCTTTCTTTCTCTCTTCTTCTTCTTTCTTTCTTCTCTTTCTTCCTTCTTCTCTTCTTCTTCTTCTTCTCGTTCTTCTTCTCTCGTCTCTATTCTTCTTTCTCTTCTCGTTTCTTCCTTCCTGTCTTTACTCTTCTTCTTCTTTCTCCACATCTCCTTCTTTTCTTTCTCTATTCTTCTTCTTCTTCGTCTCTCTTCTTCTCTTTTCTTCTTCTTCTTTTCTTCTCTTCAATTCTTTTTCATCTCTCTCTCTTCTATCTACTATCTATCTTGCTCTTCCGCTGTTCTCTCTTCTTTCCCTTTCTTCTTCTCTTCTTTCTTTTTCCTCTATTCTACTATTCTTCTTCTGCTCTTCCCTCTTTCCATCTCTTTCGGTATCATTCTTCTCGGTCTTTCTGTCTCATTTCTTGTCTTTTGTCCTCTATCTTTCTAGCTTTTTCCTCTATTCTCTTCGTCATCTCTAGTTTATTACTCCTTCCACGTCAGATTCTCTCTATACTCTGACGTTTCTCCTTTCGCGTATCTTCTCTTGTCTTCTTCTTTGATCTTAGAGATGAGTTCGGTTCTGTCTGTCCTGCTATCTTTCAATCTGATCTAGACTACTGATCGTGCCTTGCTTCTCTTCTCGCTGTTCTATCATTCTCTTCTCTTGTTCTATCTCTTCTCTCGCCTACTAATCGATAGAATCTATCTCCTATCGCTCTCTTCTTCATCTTGCTTGTCTGGTCGCTGGTGTCATGTCTCTTCTATCGTCTTTTTCTTTTCTTTCATTTCTTCTGTTCGATTGTTCTATCTATCTCTCTTTTCTCTGCAGCTTGTTATCTTCCGTGATTTCTTGCGCTTGTCTTCTTTTCTACCTTACATCTTCGTTGTCATCGTCTCTCTCTTTACTTGTCTCTTCTTCTGTCTATTTGGTCTCTTATTTCTTTCTTCTCCATATCTATCTGTCTACCTTCGTCCTCTTCTCTCTCTTCTTTTCTCTTTCCCCTGGAGATATGCTTGTTTAGGGATTAGAGCTAGCTGAGGGAGATTGGAGAATGCTTGTGTCCTAAAAGCCAGTGATTGCGGTTGTGGCAGATGCTTCATTATCTGGGGGTGCCGTTTGTATAGGTCTTGTATGAAGTTAAACGAATTCATTATTGCGATATACCTTTTCGGAGTATATGAATAGTCCATGTTTTGGACCGGATTCTTTCGGAAATTTGGTACGTAGTTTTCATCCCCTGAGCTTTTAGACCAGCCAATCTATTCGCTTTAATTTGCCCTTGTCACAAAATTTGTGGTTAGTTCACGCAACGCTCTCTCCACCATCCTAGAGCTTGGGAATGTCTCAGTTCTGCCTCCGTCGTTTTTCTAGGTTTTGAGCCGTTTGTTGGTTGGGTTGGCCTTGTTTGGCGTTCGATGTCGTGATAATTTTGGGCCGGTGAGCCCTTTTGTAACTGGAGGAGGGGGGAAAAAGAGGGAGGTCATAGTGTGTCACGAGTTGGTACCGTATGAGGGTTTATATTTGGGGAGGACGGGGGGGGGAGAAGGGTGGCGACAGAGTGGGGTTCCAGCAGTCGTGGGAGGAGGTGGACCAGGCGGCTGGGTCCGTAGTTTGATTTGTTTTGTCCACTTCTCTTTTCTTTTTCCCTTCATTTAACATGAGTCTGGGTGATAAGGTGGGTTCGTCTGTCTTTTTTGCTTTTCCTTTCTTTTGTTTTTTCTTTTTCTCCTATGCTTTTTTTCGTATCTGGTGTCAGACGGGTGTCATATTGGACTCTGAGACTCAGGAGTAAAGTGGCAGCTCAGAGGGTGAGGTAAGATGGGTGTGCAGGGGCTCTCCGTGAAGGAACTTGATCTAGGTGGCTGGGGCACTGCTTCAGCTGCGGGGTCCCTTCCCTCGCCGGGTGTTGTCGATGAGGATCCCGCAGGAGTTCCATCCCACTTCCCTGGGCATAGCGGTATTGCAGGTAAAAGAGGGGAGAGGAGGGGCGGGATGAGGAGCATGGATGGAGGGCCCTTGGCATATGGGACCGGAGTCTTGCGGCCTCTTCTACTCCCTCGGACCCTAAACGGGAAGGGGGGGAAGAGAACCCCCCCCCTACGGATCGGGAGGCAGCTCAGTGTGGAATGGGGTAGGCAGTCTGAGTAGTCCAGCCCAGTTAGTGACCAGGTATAGAGGGGACTGCCAGGGACTCCTGCTGTGTTAATCCGATGGGCCATTAGTCTGTCTGCAGAAATGTCACTGAAATGTTGGAGCATGTACCCAGCGTGTACCTGGATCTTGTTGGTGATAGCCCCAGATTTTCCAAGGCACGTTTAAGGCAAGTTTTAGAATACTCGTCGGTGTACCTGTATCTCTGGAAGGTTATTGTCACATATTGAATGATTTTTTTTAAAGTTATACTAACTTCTGTGTCTTTCTCTATGAATGTTTAAATTACATTTGTTCTTTGTAATCATTTGACATTTTTTGCTGTGATTACAATATGATATTCTGCATAAATTGAAAATCCATGTTTGGCTTGATACTAATTTTTTTGGCAACGTCGTTTCTTTTAGTTATATTTTTACTGGTGATGGCTGGGAGACACAATCTGAGCATTGGTCACTGTATATATATATTGGAATTATTATTATTATTATTATCGGGTGTTTGTTGCCAAGTACATCTCTGTGCACACATACTATTGTACTGCTTATTATGAGGTGCATGTGGTACGGGAGTATTAGTGCCTTTAATATCGCAATTAGCACCCCACGGAGGAGTTACATGGCTAATCATCGCGCATTGCTGTGACATCATTATCACTCACCACTTTGGGTTCTGATACATGTGGATTTAGTCCTAGGTTATGTGACCAACTATAACAGTGTTTATTGTACCGACACGCCTGTTATGATTTTACTAGGTATATGGACTTAGTTATACATACCACTGTTACATGCAGATTGTAACCAGGTGCACCACTTAGTAGTTGTACCATTACAGCTGGAGCTGAAGCTGCATATTGAGCCTCACTTTAGTAAGGTAATATAGGGGTATTGGGCTATCTCCGCCAGAATATTATCATCCACCATATACAGTTATACTCATTATGTGTGGGGTCTGTATTCAATTCAAGGATCGCCATTGCGGATTGTGAAAATTTTTCTGCAGTTTGCATTGATACCACCCTGCACACACAGTTCCATATACAGACGGTTCACTATTCTCATTCATGAGGCTCATTCACCTTCCGTTTTCCATCATCATCTCCTTTCCCATGTAGTTAGTTAGATAGGTTTATTATTAGGTTGTGAGTCACCACTGCCACTATTATTTTGGCCACTGCGCCTCCTTGTGGATATGGAGGCAAAGGATAGCCCAGTGACCATATAGATACAAACTGTCCTATCTTACTTATATATCACTTTAGCTGGTTCGTTTTACAGAGGGGATTTTATTCACACTGTACATTTTCACTTGTATGTCACTTTTAATTATGATATAGATGGTAATAAAATGTTGTTATTGTTATGTATTAGTGGGATCGCTTGAGATCCATATACTGCCTTGTTGTTCGGACTTCTTCTGAGCATTAGACTCAGCGGATAATTCTGCAATACATACCAGTATATAGGTAGAGTGCATATTTAGAGGGATTCACCCTTATGGAATTCATAGCATTTCACAAAGTTGATGTATTCAGTTGCTCCTGTAGCACTTGCTGCTTTACTTTACCCAGCTCTGTTTTTAACGTGCAGACCTCTCGCTGAGAAACTTCTAGCTTGCTGATGAGGCGTTGAACGTCTTGTTGGGACGCCTCATAGAACCGTTTCAAGTCAACACTCTTTTGGTCTGACTCACTTGGATTTCTGCTTATGGCGGTATCGGTAGCCTTTGTCATACCGAGGCTAGTCGTCACTCCTTTGACGATTGCGCCAAGCGCTCTGTGTTGTAGTTCACCTCTGGTCTTTTCTGATGCCACGGAGTAAACTTTCCCTGCAGCTTTTGTTGCACACGGAGGTAGTCCTTTACGCAGGGCCACATAGGAGTCCTCGTCGTCCTCTTCTGAACTGCAAAAACTGTGCTGAACCGTAGAAACCCAGCGCGAACCATGCCCCACAGAAAAGTTACATTCCAAAGATACAGGTGCTTCCGGTACTTGAGCCGAAAGTTTGGCCATTTGGCGTGTTAGGGCCACAATCTGATCGGGCATGGCCTGGTTTTGCTGTATCAGCGTAGAGATTGCTTGCCTCAGTTTGGCCTGGTCTGCGTCTTGTGGGCTCGTCATAATGTTACGCCGGAGTAGCCCGCAGACCAGACCTGTCCCTAGAACTGAGGTGGCAGGTATGAATACACACACTAGATGGTGCCTGGCCAGATGGGGAGTATTGTGTGAATACTTGCCGGTACCGTTTTTTCCAGAAGAATGGTCGTTGCCATTGCCGAGATCAGGGGTAGGAAGGATCGAGGTGAGAGCCGTGGTCGAAGGGAGCCAGAAGGTACATAAACAGGAACAATCCGAAGTCGAGAGCCAAAGGGGAAAGTCTGCCAAGCCGCATCAAAACCGAGAGAATCAAAGAACAAGCACTGTGAATCACCCATACAAAAACTATGACGAACGAGGAAGCACAGGACAGAGAGGGTATATAAAGTTGGAACAGCCAACCAGGATAGGGGGCATGCCTGGAGGAGCCCAGGGAGCTTCAGCACATTGGCTTCTGTTCTTAGAGCCCAGGTGACACTCAGCAAGAGCCAGATTGTAACCATGCGGTGTTTGGGGGCAGAGCCTGAGCGGGGATAAGTTCAGGGGCTATTGTGTGTGTGCTGTAAGTCCGACGTGCGCATGAAAGGAAGCAACATGGGGTGCGCCCAGAGCAGCTATTCCACGCCAACGGCTGTGGCGTAGAGCGTGGAGGAAATACCTCGTGGAGCGTATCACCATGCCGAGGGGTAAGTGATGCAGCTGAAGGGGGCTTGCGTGGTTGTAGCAGAAGGGTCTGAGCAGTGTAAGGAGAGAGCCGTGAGCTCCGCCTGTGGCGCTGTGTGCTCACATTCCTAACAGTCACTTCCATAAATCGATTCAACATATTGCATTAACTGCTCAGTCTCTGGATACATACAATCCATTTAGCTGAACAGAGCTCCTTCAGAAGTTATATGAACCTTGCAGCATCTTCCTGTTTTTCATACCCTCCATTTACTTTCTCAAATAATTGGTTAGTTTAAATACAAACAGTATCTCTTCTAGTGGTGGTGGGGTTTTGCCACTTTTTTAACCCACCATCATACTTTAGTGTCGGATTATTACAACAAACCAGCTTCACGTTGCATAGCCAGCAACCAACCTTGCACTGATGATAGAGGTTGAAAAAGCTGTCTGTGAGTAGGTTTACTGGCTATACACTTCTTAAACCAAATCTGGGCTGAAAACCTGTGAAAAACGGCAGGCATTCGCTTATAGGGGTCTACTGTATGTTAAAATGGATGAGATGTAAAGAGTGACACAGGGCGCTCTGAACTTTGAAATACTATAAGAATCCCTCAGCCAATCCGGTGATGAGATTCTAAGCGCCAGAACAGCAGCGGCAAATTTGAATGTACGAAAAGATGCTCTTGGAGAAATAGCACCGAGCCGGCTTTAGAAATTTCAGGTCGAAATATTTTCTGTCCCACTTTTTGCGCCCAAGTTCTGAGAAATTGAACATAGCGTTCGCGGCTGGGGTTTCAAGCCGATTTTAGTTCCAGGACATTTGGAGCTGAGTCACGGTAAAGTTATTTCAAGTCCTCCAGAGCTGATACAGAGGTGGCGTCAGGAACTTCATGCCGATTTGAGTTCCAGGACATTTCGGGCTAAGTTCCGGTCAACCAAAGACTTTGTTTTATGTTCTATTTAAGCTAGGAAAGTCTAGTTTTGTAGCCCAGACCCCCAGTAAGTGTGTCTTCCTTATATGTTTTGTATTCTACTGTGTGTACGCCTATTTTTTTTTTTTTATAACTTGAATTTTTATTGAATCAAGACAGCAGAAAATACATTACAGAATACTTTTGTCTTGTATGTAAACAATATTTTAAGAACTGTGTAAGTAGCAACGAGGTCCTACTGTACTTCGGGACCCAGTCTTCTGGGTATTTTGGTGTGAACTATACAGTCCAAGCCGTCCCTACTTAAGTGGACAAACAGACACTTATAACTCAACTTATAAGGGGAGACAATACACACTCACAATAATTAAAAAAAAAAAAAATAAGGGAAAGGGAGGGGAGGTCGAGGTGGGGTGGGGAGAGGGGTCGGTTGGGGGTGAGGTAGAGGGAGTGCGTTGGTAGTAGATGCGACCCGAGGCCCAGCGCCGAGCATCTCAGATGCTTGCAGGATAAGTCATCTCTCACATTACTGACATTATAATGCTGCTATAGAGGGACTTGGGGGTATGGAATACCTCTGTAAGCCCCTCCCAAGGAGAACGCATCTATTGCTATCAAAGCCAAATTGAGGACCTCTCAATCCCCGGGATATCTGTCTGTGCCAGCCAAGGCGTCCGGACTTTTAGAAAATGGTCACCAGTATCGTTAACTAAACTTGTTAACTTTTCCATCTGGCAAATGAACCAAATTCAATTCCAAATCTTTGGGATGGTTGGGATATCAGAATGTTTCCATAATGCTGCGATCTCGCACCGCGTTGCAATTGCAAAATGGGCAATTAGTTTGTTATGTGCTTTGGAAAGGCCCGTCAATGGCCTGTTCAGGAGGAACAACCACGGGTCTGGGGGAATGGTGAGATCGAACAGTCTCTGTATCCAA
This sequence comes from Ascaphus truei, assembly GCA_036426205.1. Taxonomy (NCBI): domain Eukaryota; kingdom Metazoa; phylum Chordata; class Amphibia; order Anura; family Ascaphidae; genus Ascaphus; species Ascaphus truei. Next base: position 31,996 of record WSYH01005522.1, read on the forward strand.
TGTCTAATCGCCTCCCATATTGGAGAGATCCGTAGGCAAGACCACAGCATATGTAACAGGTCGGCTGTTCCTCCGCACTGTCGGGGGCACAGGGGGGAGGATCCCGGCACAAACCTTGATAATTTCAGTGGGGTGAGGTACCATCGCATTAGGACTTTATATGCGTTCTCCTTGAGAGTGGTGCATATGGAGCTCTTTGCTGTGGCCATGAATATAGCACTCCATTCTTCATCCTCTAAGTTTTCTCCCAGATCTGTTTCCCATTGAGATCGGAATGAGGGTATCTGCTGCTCATGTTCACCAGAACTGATCACTTCTCTGTATATCTGAGATGTAAGTCCCTTTGTGTCGGTCTCAGCCAGACAGAGCTTTTCGAAAGATGTTAATAGGGGGTATGGGGCAAATTTGTTAGAAAATGCCCTGATCTGGAGGTATCTAAAGAATTCTGAGTGAGGGATCTTTTTTTCTTCCCTGATATGGTTGAATGTTTTGATTGTCCTGTCATGGCCCTCCAGATCTCTAATCCTATTGTAGCCCCTCTGTCTCCGGATTGAGATATTACTGACTGATAGACCCGGAGCGAAATCAGGATTATTCCATATGGGTGTCACCATGGAATGTTTTGTCGTGAGGGAATGCCGAATTTTCGTAGACTCCCAGATTGACACTGAGTTGGTCACCGAGGAGAGCGGCATGTCGGTGAATTTTCGCGCTGTTTTAGGTAACCAAATTAAGCTGCTCAGTTCCAGAGGTGCACATGCAGCATTTTCTAATTCCACCCATCTCTTCAAATTTGGGTTAGATTGCCATTGTACAATCTGACTTAATTGAGCCGCTTTGTAATATGATATCAGGCAGGGTACCGCTAGGCCGCCCGCCACCACAGATCTTTTCATATTTAATTTACTTACTCTCGGTTTTTTACCTCCCCAGATAAATTTGGAGATTTCAGATTGAAGTGAGTGCAAATCCCTCCATCTGAGTGGCACTGGAAGAGTTTGGAAAAGGTATAATATACGGGGTAGTAAATTCATTTTGACACTATGGATACGTCCAATCCAGGATATCCTTTTGGATGTCCACTTCCGTAATTCAGATTTTAAGGTCCGAATCAGGTTGGGGTAATTTGCATTGTACACGTCTTTTACAGTTTTGGTGATGTGGACACCCAAGTATTTTATGTGATTTTGTTGCCAGTTAAATTTGGAATTCAATTTTAGTAATTTCTCCATGTGTCTAGGGAGGTTGATGTTAAGGGCTTCCGATTTGGATTGATTGATTTTGAAGCCGGAGACCTTAGAGAATCGGTCTAGTAGGTCGAATAGGTTTGGTAGGGAGGTAAGGGGTTTTGTGATAATCAAGAGGATGTCATCCGCATACAGGGCCTCTTTATGGGTCTGGGAGTATGCGTTTAACCCTGAGATGTCTGGGTTTCCTCTGATTTGCGCCGCCAGTGGTTCGATACATAGGGCAAATAAATGCGGGGATAATGGGCAGCCCTGTCTCGTGCCACTTTTTATTGGGAATGGCAGAGAGGGGTAGCCTTGGTGTATGACCCTGGCGGTGGGGTTAGAGTACAGCGACAGAATCGCCTCGCTCACCCAATCTCCAAAGCCAAATGTCGCAAGCGTCTCTTTTAAATATGGTCAGTCTTATCCTATCAAAAGCTTTTCCTGCATCCAGACTTAATAACATGCTTTGAGTTGCCTTTCTATTTGCCAAATCCAACAGATCAATAAATCGTCATGTATTATCCGCTGCTTGCCGACCCTTGATAAATCTGACTTGATCTGGGTGTATAAGTCTGGGTAGGATGAGACTAAGTCTATTGGCCAATAATTTAGCGTATAATTTAACATCAGTGTTAATTAATGATATAGGCCGGTAACTTTTGCAATCTAGTGGGTCTTTCCCAGTTCTATGAATTAGTGATATTGACGCCTTTAACATCTCCTTGGGGATGGGGGCTCCCGCTAAAATTGCGTTAAACATGCGGAGCAACCTTGGGGCAAGTAGCTTTATAAATTTCTTATAGTAGAGCCCTGAGAATCCATCTGGCCCAGGGGCCTTCGATGGTTTCAATACTTTAATGGCCTGAAATAGTTCTTCAATAGTGAAGTCAGCATTCAGAGCTGCTCTATCTGTGTCCGTCAATCTCCCTAGTTTCGAGCTGGTTAAAAAATCTCTTAGGGCACCGCTCGTTATAGAGTTACAGTATGTGCCACTTTATCACCGTTATATAGTTTTTCATAGAAGGAGCCGAATTCGTTTACAATTTTCTGAGGATTAGACATGGGGGTACCAGATTTTAAGCGTATAGCTTGGATGTTATACTTAGCTTGCCTGTCCTTCAGCATGCGGCCTAGCATTGTATCCGGCCTGTTCGCTTTCTCGCAATATTTTCTCCTTGACCAACTCAGTGAATTGTCAGCTCTGGAAGCTAGTAGCATATTAAGTTCAATTTTGACATCTTTTACCTCCTGTAGATTTTTAGGGTCTAAAGTTTTTTTATGTTTCGAGGAGAGAGTCTGTAATTTGGTTTGGAGAGTGACGATTTTGGTCTCTCTCTCTCGTTTTCTTCTGGCTGTGATATTGATTAGCGTGCCCCGTAATGTTGCCTTATGGGCTTCCCACAGCACTAACTGTGAGTTGATTGAGCCTGTATTTATAGTAAAGAATAAGTCTATCTCGTTACCAATAATATCACAGATCTCGGGAATTTTTAGATTGATTCATTGAGTTTCCAATTCGTCCCAGGTCTATCAGTTCGGATATTATTGCACCTTAGCTCTATTGGTGCATGGTCAGACCATGAAATATCATGGATCCCAGCTCGGGTAACCATAGGAACCAGTTGACAGGATACAAAAAAGTAATCAATTCTGCTGTACGAGCCATGGGGGTGGGAGAAGAAAGTGTAATCCCTGTCTGCCGGGTGTAATTCCCTCCATATATCTGATAACTGGTTGGTCTTGAGGCCCCTGCGCAAAGATACACCCGTTCCTTTGTTGTATTGACCTAGAACCCCTGACCTATCCAGGTGCGGTTGCATGACCATGTTAAAGTCACCAGCTAGCACGATGCATCCTTGGGCCACTGAGTTTAGGGTTCTGAAAAACTTATCAAAAAAGATCGTGCTCTTCTCGCTGGGGGCATACAAGCAAGCCAACATAATTCTCTGCCCCTTAATTGCTCCTACAACAATAATGTATCTACCATCAATATCACGTTTAGTTAGCTGCACTTCGAACGGAATGCTGTTCCGGACTAATATAGCTACCCCCCGTTTTTTAACTGCTGCTGCAGATGTGAAAACCTGGGTAAAATCTTTGTCAAGGTATTTGGGGGCACTTGATTTACTGAAGTGCGTCTCCTGCAAAAAGAGGATTTCAGCATGTTTCCTTTTATAGTCTGTAAAAGCCAGCATCCGTTTGGTTGGATTGTTAAAGCCCTGTACGCTGTGGGAAATAAGTATTAACGCCATTTATTAATGTGTGTGTAGAATAGCTTCTTGATATCTTTGGACTCACCCGAGACTCCATCCTTGGAGCGTGTCCGGTCCGTAGTTCCGAGACGCACCTGTACCATCTGTTGTGTGGTTTGCCGGTGTGGCTGATGTTCCTCTGAGAGGGGGAGGGAGAGGTGGGAGGGGAGGGTGAGAGGGGAGGGGGGGAAGGGAGGGAAGGGAGGGTGGGAAGGCGGGGGAGGGGGGACCACATGTAGGTAAAAACAGTAGGGAGGAAACAAAAAATAACATGCATATATAACAACTACTTGGAAGTGACATCAAATAATAAAAAAACAAGAGACCACTTCGGGAGCCCCCGAGGGTGTCCCTTGCGCCCATGGGGTTGGTCTCCTGGCCCAGTCTTACAAAGAGATCTCTACATTTTGCTGGGACATGACCTCCCTGGGACTTGTTTGCGATCCCTCTTTCTCAGGGATCGTATCTGGAAATGCATGCACGCCGACACGGGGGACCCCGCCGGCGTGTTTTTAGTAAACATCTACTATATTTAACTCCGTAAAACTCTTCAACGTTGAAAACTGAAACAGAAACTGCATATCAAAAACACCTGACAGACATAACAGAAAACTTTGCCCTGTGTCTACTTTATTTCGCCCTCTCTGAACCACGCCACCCACTTGGGACACATCTACTTAGCTCCTTGAAGAATGCTAACCCATAGACCTCCAGTCTGAGCCGATCATATCCATAGCATCCCTCTTCTTCTGGGTAACTCTACCGTGTATGGGATTGGTTTCTGTGTGTGGGAACCCAGCCAGCCTCCTCCCCTCAGCCCAGTCGTGGGCTCCGGCTGCCGGTTCACAGACAGCGAGCGCATGAGATCACGCGGAACCGCACACCAGAGCAGAAGCCCCCCTACATTACCACAAGCTCGCCGTCCCCCGCGAACCCCGAGGCGGCGCGCCGCAACTCACCAACACGACCCCAGGTGTGTAGCGGCCGGCACCGCACGCGCCTAAGCACCCCCGCGGCACGCTCCCACCCCACCCCCCCCGCGCACGAAGCCCCAGGCGCGAAGAAGGCAACCAAAAAAAGAAATAGAAAGCGAGGAAAAGAAGAAAAAAAGCGAAGAAAAAAAAAAAAAAGAGAAAAAAAAGGGAGAAGAAGAAAAAGATAAACCACCTTCTTCTATCCACACATAAACCCCCTTCTCCCTCCCCCCTCCCACCACCTTCCTCCCCCTCTCTCCTCCTCCCCCCCCTTTCCCTTATATCCTTTTTATTGTGTGTGTGCTTATGGGAGACCACAGTTCTGGGGCAAGATCACGGGCGGAAGCCGTCATGAACGGTCCCTTATATCATGGCCGGATTCTCTCTGCTGCTGTGCCCCCTCTAGTTTTCCCATTCCGTGCGTCGTCGCTGTGATAACGCTCCTCGGTGGCCATCTTGGTGAGGGGCTGCATCGTCGGCAAGTGCCTCCGCTTCCTTCCTCTACTGCGCAGGCGCCATGGATCCAGCTCTCGCGAGACGGCGGCGCGGGGTGATGACGTCACTGGATAAGCCCGCGAAGATCAGTGAGGTTCCCGCGCGCCTCGGGGAAGGAGCAAGGGAAGATGGCCGCTGATCAAAAAACATAAGTAGGACCTACCGCGTTGGAGGGTGCCAATTCCCCTCTCTAGGGACTGGTGAGGGCTTCGGGAGAAGTCTCATACGGTCCCATGTGGTCCAAAGGTCGTTAGGGGCAGTGTTGGAGTTGGTCAGAACAACATAATCCGGTGTTTGTGAAAAGCGAAGGGTCTCTTATGCAGGGCTCAGTGTCTCAATCGTGGGTTAGATCATGAGGGCACGGGGGCGCCATCTTTAGCCACCGCATGGTGAGGGGGACTCTGCGCTGATCCCAGGACCCTCCTAAGGAATCCCTCAGTATACTCCATATTTTTGAGGGTATCTGCCACTCCGTTTTTAAAGACCATGAGGGAACAGGGGAATAGCCAGCGATATCTAATCTCTTGATCGCGTAGCGTTCTGTTAACTGAGGCCATTGCTCTCCGTTTTGCTAGTGTCCTAAAAGACGGCCGGGGCATTACACAGCCCAAAGGGCATAACAAGGTATTCATAGTGTCCAGAACGTGTGTTAAATGCTGTTTTCCACTCGTCTCCCTCCCTTATGCGAATGAGATTATAGGCACCCCTTAAGTCAAGTTTTGAAAAAATAGAGGCCCCTTGGAGACGATCAAACAGTTCAGAAATGAGTGGAAGCAGATACCTGTTTTTCACCATGATCTTATTGAGTCTGCGGAAGTCTATGCAAGGCCTTAGGGATCCATCCTTCTTCTTCACAAAAAAAAATCCCTCACCGGCAGGAGAGGTGGAGTTGCGGATGAAACCTTTTTCCAGGTTTTCTTGAATATAAGAAGTCATGGCCTTGGTCTCCGGGATGGAGAGTGGGTAGGATTAAGACTTCGGCAGGACAGTCCCGGGGATGAGGTGGACCAGGCAATCGTACGGGCAATGAGGAGGAAGGACCTCTGCTTGTACCTTGTTGAACACATCCAAGTACTCATGGTACATGGCAGGCAAGGGCGACCGGTCGGTAAGTACGGAGTCCAAACCAGCAAGTACAACCACAGGAGGATCCGCTGGCGGAGTATCTGCGGACGAGGGCCACTGGATGGGCACAGTACCAGACCAATCAATGCGCAGATTGTGGAGTTGAAGCCAAGGCAATCCTAATATAATTTGTACTGAAGGAGACTGAAAAATGTCAAAGACAATTACCTCCTTGTGACCATCAGCCAGGGTCAAGGTAAGAGGAATAGACTCTCACATGATGAAAGCCGGCTGGAGTGGTCGTCCGTCGATGGCCTCGAGGCCAACTGGGCTCTTCCTTCTGACCATGGGGATTTGATTCTCCTCTGCAAACTGCTGGTCCAGGAAATTACCGCCCGATCCGGAATCTAAGAACACTTCGACCTTTACGACAAGGCTGGTACCCTCTAGTGTGGCTGGTAGCATCAGCTTATTTGAGAGAGTTTTGGAAGGAGAGGGGTTAGGAGAGACAGTACCCAGTAGAAGCCCCTCTACCTTTACTGGGTGTGCCCGTTTCCCGGCTTCAAGGGACAATTTTGGAGACGATGTTCCGAGGAAGCACAAAAGAAACACAGCCGGTTCTGGCGCCGCCGTGCTCTCTCGGTCGCCTGGAGTTGTTGACTGCCAACCTGCATAGGTTCCGAGGACTCCAGAGCCAGGAGAGGAGTAGCAACTGACCTGTGAGACAAAAGAGAGGAAGAAGAACGGGAACAGTGCCTCTCGTGTCGTCGCTCTTGCGTGCGCTGATCTATGCTCAGGGTGATGAGTTCCTCCAGGGACGTAGGCCGAGCGTGAGTGGCCAGATCGTCTTTCAACATATCTGAGAGTCCGTGCCAGTATGCCGCTATGAGCGCCTCATCATTCCATTGGACTTCGGCGGCCAGCGTACGGAACGCAATGGCATATTTGGCAGCTGAATTTTGACCCTGAGAAACATGGAAGAGAGAGAAAGCAGCTGTCTCGTGCCATGCGGGGGTATCAATCACAAGTTGGAATTCACGTCTGAATAGAATATAATCTTGCATTATTTCATTACCATGTTCCCATAGAGGAGAGGCCCAGGCAAGGGCGTCTCCAGTGAGTAGGGCATAAATATACGCGATCTTAGCACGGCCAGTAAGAAACAGGGAGGGAGACATCTCAAACTGTACCTCACATTGGTTTAAGAAAACGCGGCAGTTGAGAGGGTTTCCATCATAGCGATATGGCGAGGGTATCCATGGACCAGGGTTGGTGTGGGGAGTAGCCACAGGTGGCGTAGAAGGTGAAGGGTTTTCTCTAGGGGCCACATTAGCTCATTGCTGGGAGATAGTGAACAGCTGAGTGTTAACGAGTTGTAGAGTTTCCAGAGGAATAATTATCTCCACCACTGTACCCACCTCAGGGAGGTCTGCGTTTGTTGGGCTCTGCATAATGTCACGCCTGTATGCCCGCAGACCAAGCTACAGTAGACCCCAGTACTGAGGTGGGAACGGTATGATACCACACACTCACAGCAGTGGGAGCAAGCCCGGAGTGTGGTATAGCGTTGCTGGGACTGTAGAAAGAGTTGTTAGCAGATACTTGCAACGCTTGGGGAGTGTCCGTGAAAATAGTCGTGTCCGTTTGCCAGTGTTCAGGGGATCCAGAGAGTAGAGTCGTCAGAGAGCAAGCCAGGTCCTAGGAAGCCAGAGGTCAGCGAAGTCTTATGCGTAGCAGGGTTCTAGGGGTAAGCAGAGAGCAGAGTAGTCCAGGGAGAGCAGGGGTCAAAGCCAGGGAAATCCAAAGTAGCACAGGAGCAGGTATTCACAGGAGCACAGAGGGAGCACAGCATAGAACAGGTACACACAGGGAAACAGGAACTATGCAGAGCGAGGAAGAGGTGGACAGACAGGGATTATAAAGGAAGGTGCACCAATGACAGAGAGGGGAGGAGTAGAGAGAGAAGTGGGAGAAGCTGAAGATAGGTCAGGGGAAGAAGAGAAGGAGACAGCAGGAGCAGTCTGGTAAATGGCCTGCACGACCTAGGAGGCGGAGACAGGGGAAGGCAGATAAGAAGCGTCTGTGCACGCTCCCCCTGTAAGCTGGGGATGCACGCGCACAGGTTGCAACACTGGCGCGGCCCGCACAGAGCAGGGGAAGACCGCAGGAGGTGGACGGAGCCAAGAGGAGGGGAACGCACGCGAGGCCTGTGCCCACGCGATGGCTAACAAGAGCAGCGAGGAGCATGCATGCGCGTCCTCCATGGGCGCACGTATAGGACGCGTCACCAGGCGCGCGGAACGCCGCGCCGTGGGTACCACAGGAGAAGGTAACGGAGCTACCACAGGGGAGATGGAGTGGGGAGGATCAAGGTGAGTGCTAAGGGGACGCGTGGGTATGCGGGACCTGCGGGGAATGCGCTGAGGTAAAGGGAAAGAGGTAGAAGGTGAAGGAGAGGAGTGAGGAGGAATAGGAATGGTGACAGGAGATGGGAGAGAGGAACAAAGAGAGGAAGGAATCTCCTGAGTCGTCACAGTGCACACATACTATTGTAATGCTTATTATGACGTGCATGTGGTACGGAAGTATTAGTGCCTTTAATATCGCAATTAGCACCCCATGGAGGAGTTACATAGCTAATCATCGCGCATTGCTGTGACATCATTATCACTCACCACTTTGGGTTCTGATACATGTGGATTTAGTCCTAGGTTATGTGACCAACTATAACAGTGTTTATTGTACCAACACGTCTGTTATGATTTTACTAGGTATATGGACTTAGTTATACATACCACTGTTACATGCAGATTGTAACCAGGTGCACCACTTAGTAGTTGTACCATTACAGCTGGAGCTGAAGCCACATGTTGAGCCTCACTTTAGTAAGTTAAAAAACGGGTATTAGGCTATCTCCGCCAGAATATTATCATCCACCATATACAGTTATACTCCTTATTATGTGTGGGGTCTGTATTCAATTCAAGGATCGCCATTGCGGATTGTGAAAATTTTTCTGCAGTTTGCATTGATACCACCCTGCACACACAGTTCCATATACAGACGGTTCACTATTCTCATTCATGAGGCTCATTCACCTTCCGTTTTCCATCGTCGTCTCCTTTCCCATGTAGTTAGTTAGATAGGTTTATTATTAGGTTGTGAGTCACTGCCACTATTATTTTGGCCACTGCGACTCCTTGTGGATATGGAGGCAAAGGATAGCCCAGTGACCATATAGATACAAACTGTCCTATCTTACTTATATATCAATATAGCTGGTCCGTTTTACACTGAGGGGATTTTATTTACACTGTACATTTTCACTTGTATGTCACTTTTAATTATGATATAGATGTTAATAAAATGTTGTTATTTTTATGTATTAGTGGGATCTCTTGAGATCCATGTACTCCCTTGTTGTTCGGACTTGTTCTGAGCATTAGACTCTGCGGATAATTCTGCAATACATACAAGTATATAGGTAGAGTGCATATTTAGAGGGATTTTTTCTTATGGAATCCATAGGATTTCACAAAGTTGATGTATTCCAAGTTGTGTTTATTCCCTCATGCACCACCACACTATTATTTGTACAGGTATATTATATAGGTTGAGCGGCAGGCCTTTTGTTTAGCTCACTCTATACTGCTGCGGCAGACTTTATTCGAACAAATCACCGGTTTGTACCTGGCAGGTTCCTGGAATGTGACACTGTTCACCTGGAGCATGCCGCGTTCCAAGCCAGGGGTGATGCCCGGCTGACGCGCGGCTGATGTGTTAATTTAAAATGGTTCAGGATTTATTAGGCTGCAATGCTTTGCGTGTCCGCCAGATGGCATAAAATCATGAATTGTAATGCAGTATATATATATACTGTATAACAACAACCCCTATGACCCCTAACATACAGTACTGTACACATACAGTACTGTATAAGCACATCAATGATACTATGGGCCGGCGGGGGCGAGATGTGTTTGCAGCAGAGAGAGAACCGTTGCTCTCTCTGCGCAAACATCGGCACATTAAAAATGATTTAAAATACATTTTTATTTATAGTGTAGATGTGCAGGGGGTCTCCGGAGCTGAACCGCATTGGTTTCAGGTCAGGGGACCCCCTGCTCCCCGAGATAAAGCCCCCTTTATGAGGTGCCGGTATCCCTCTGCGTTTAAAGGTCCCAATCACGTGACCGCGACCTGTAAACAAAGCAGAAGGATACCGGCACCCCCTATAGGGGCCTGTATCTCGGGGAGCAGGGGGTCCCTGGACCAAAAACCACAGCGGTTCTGCTCCGGAGACCCTCTGCACATCTACACTGTGAATAAAAAACATATATAAATAAATACTCGTTCCTTACCTTAGCGGCTATGTGCTACGGTAACGAAGCAGCATTTCTGTATTTTAATCATAGTGTACAGTGATCAGGGGGTTCCCTGAGACAGAAATTAATGCTCAGGGGACCCCCTGCTCCTGCACAATATTATTAAAAATACAGAAATGCTGCTTCATTACCATAGCGTATAGCCGCTAAGGCAATGAAGGGGTTAACACACCGTGCCCGCTTTATTGTGGGTAGCGGGGGTGGGTGAAGGGGGTATTTGGCCCTTGGTGTGAGTTTAGGACTTGCGGGGGGGGTTGCGGGTGCACTTAACCCCTTCACGACCGCAGCAGTTAATACCGCTACGGTCAAGAAGGGGTTAAGCCCTCCCGCTACCCCCCGCAAGCCCTAAACAACCACTGTAGGGGCCCCCTTCACCCACACCCCCACTACCCACAATAAAAAAAAACTCACACACAGCAGACGCCAAAAAATAAACAAATAAATCTAAATAAATAAATAAATAAATGACTATAAATAAATACATTTGAAATACATTTTTATTTATAGTGTACATGTGCAGGGGGTCTCCGGAGCTGAACCGCGTTGGTTTCAGGTCAGGGGACCCCCTGCTCCCCGAGATACAGCCCCCTTTATGAGGTGCCGGTATCCCTCTGCGTTTAAAGGTCCCGATCACGTGACCGCGGCATGTAACCCAAGCAGAGGGATATCGGCACCCCCTAAAGGGGCATGTATCTCAGGGAGCAGGGGGTCCCCGGACCTAAAACCACAGTGGTTCTGCTCCGGAGATCCTCTGCACATGTACAGTATAAATAAAACACACACATCAATAAAGAATCGTTCTTTACCTTAGCGGCTATGTGCTACGGTAATGAAGAAGCATTTCTGTATTTTAATAATATTGTACAGTGAGCAGGGGGTTCCCTGAGCCAGAAATTAATGCTCAGGGGACCACCTGCTCCTGCACAATTTTATTAAAAATACAGAAATCCTGCTTCATTACCATAGCGTATAGCCGCTATGGCAATGAAGGGTTAAGGCAGAATAAACAATAAATACATTACATACATTTTTTTAATGTGTGTTTTAAACTTCCCTGCCTTCACTGTAATCTATGTAAAAAAAAACCTCCCCCTATTGTGTGTGAAGCTTCCCTGCCTTCACTGTAATCTATGTAAAAAAACCTCCCCCTATTGTGTGTGAAGCTTCCCTGCCTTCACTGTAATCTATGTAAAACCCCCTCCCCCTATTGTGTCTGCTAAGCTTCCCTGCTTTGACTAATCTGTGTAAGCCCCCTATTGTGTCAGTTAAATCTGCCTGGCCTGTGTTTTCTGTGAGTGCAGTGTACTGTATGTAAATGTGGGGAGGGGGATCCCGTGTAAATAACCACACCCACACGCACAACCCACTACCCACCTGCACATGGCCCCTCTGCTGCTGCAAAAAAGAGACAAAAATTAAAACATACAAAGTAATGTCCCCTAACCCCTTAATCACCATAGCGGTTATTAACCGCTACAGTCATTAAGGGGTTAACCCACCCTCAC
>WSYH01005523.1:14743-43896 GCA_036426205.1 Ascaphus truei
CAAAGGCAAACAAGATCTTATCTTGCATCAAACGGGCAATGGATGGATTGAAGTAAACATAATTATGCCCCTTTACAAAGCATTAGTAAGACCACACCTTGAATATGGAGTACAATTTTGGGCACCAATCCTAAGAAAAGACATTATGGAACTAGAGAGAGTGCAGAGAAGAGCCACCAAATGAATAAAGGGGATGGACAATCTAACTTATGAGGAGAGGCTAGCTAAATTAGATTTATTTACATTAGAAAAGAGGCGTCTAAGGCATCTTAGTCCCCGCTGGTGCTGAGCGCGCTCATCCTTGGAGAGAGCTCCAAACATGACCGCCGGGTATCCTTACATTTACGCGCGTGGGGGGGGGGAGGGGTGGGTATGCGGGTAGTTTAGCGTGCTAGAAAGTAAGATTTTTTTTGTTTATCTAAGCACCGAGCGCGCACACCGCGTGGGCGGGGACTTACATATATCTAAATATGCAAGTAACCGCGGCAAGCGCCGCTCTCTCAGCGCTAGCGGGCCGCAGTCTAAGAGGGGATATGGTAACTACATACAAATATATTCGGGGACAATAAAAGGAGCTTTCAAAAGAACTATTCATCCCACGGACAGTACAAAGGACTCGGGGCCATCCCTTAAGGTTGGAGGAAAGGAGATTTCACCAGCAACAAAGGAAAGGGTTCTTTACAGTAAGAGCAGTTACAGTGTGGAGTTCATTACCCATGGAGACTGTGATGGCAGATACAATAGATTTGTTCAAAAAAAGGTTGGACATCTTTTTAGAAAGGGAAGATATACAGGGATATACCAAATAAGTATACATGGGAAGGATGTTGAGCCAGGGAGTAAACTGATTGCCAATTCTTGGAGTCAGGAAGGAATTTATTTTCCCCTTATGAGATATCATTGGATTATATGACACTGGGGTTTTGTGTTTGCCTTCCCCTGGATCAATAAGTAAATATAGATATAGGATAAAGTATCAGTTGTCTAATTTTAGCATAGGTTGAACTTGATAGACGTATGTCTTTTTTCAACCTTGTACTATGTAACTATGTATGTAACCAAGCAATATCCTACGTGTGTTTTTTTAAATAAATCAGTTCTGTACTATGAGAAAAACCTCTGAATGACATTTTTAAAGTATTATAATGTCACAAGCATTTTTTGTTTCTGTAGCAACCATTTACAAAGTCACATCCCCTTCCTCTTCTGAAACAGGATCTGGCGCACCCCTTTTTGAGCCCGCCCTGTCTCTAGCAGTGCACCAATTTTATCTAGTGACTGCCTGGTCACATGATCTTCCCCACAGAACTTTGCATCTTTGGTCCTCTTCGGCTGCACTGACAGCCATTTAGCGAACCCCCGAGCCGAATCTTCATCGATCGATTTCAGGAGAACGGATCAATCGGCAACTTAGCTAATAACTTACCTTTGTGGGGATTGTATTGATGCACAAATTAAAGGGGGGAAAAAAAAGAAAAAAAGAAATTACAAAAATAAACTGACAGCTTGGACAACGGCTTTAAAACACTTTCACCCATTAACCGCCCTGGGACGTGTCGGATTTAAAGATGTAGTTCCACCAGGATGACCTATATTATTATTAATAATAATAATAATAATAATAACAACAGCTTTATGTCATATAGCAGTTTTCTCCGGATGTGACACAAAGAGCATCACAATGACGGTATAGCATGCAGTACGCAGCACATAGGAACGTTACAGGCACCGTCCCTGCCCCACAGAGCTTACAATCTATATTTTTGGTGCCTGAGGCACAGGGAGATAAAGTGACTTGCCCAAGGTCACAAGGAGCCGACACCGGGAATTGAACCCGGCTCCCCCTGATTCACACGCCGTGCTGTTGTTTCAGAGATACTTCCGGAGACGCTCACTTCCTTTATGAAGCGTGATCCTTCAGGGCAGATTACCCAACCTCATTTGTTTCTGATTTGACTGTTATTTTTATTTTAAAAAGCCCAACGCCTACAGGAAAGTGTGTCCCTTTCAACACCCCACCAGGCAGCACAGCGCTGTTTCCCATGCAGACTACAAAGCGTCTTATTAGGGGAACAATTTTTTCCCCTCTCTTCTCAGGTAAGATTATTTAAGGTCTTTGAATGAGAGGGATTAGCAGCCATATTCATTTAGCGCTGGAATACAATATCCAGTTAATAAAACAATCAGTGGTAAAAACAGACCTCGCACTGTACAATCTTTAGAACTTACAAAAGAAACACGTGGATGGAACTGCTCCTTCATATGCCGCAGAAAAGCTTTATTACGTGGCCTTTGCTAACTGTTTTATGAGACTTCATTATTGTGATGTATGTGTTTCCAATAAACCCTGTCAATAGTAATTGCTCAGTGTCCCCAGTGTTCATAGTGTATCGTATTCAACGTAGAAATATGGAGATAAATTGCTTTTCAAGCAAAAGGCATTTCATTCTATTTAAACGAAGCAAGCATGATCGTTTTTAAAGCTACAATCCCAATTCCCTTCCACGCCAAAAAAATCCCCTTTACAACATAGCTTTATTTTGCACTGCCCTCCGAAATGTCCTTTCTATCTAATTCTTTCTGAAAGTCCCTGCTGCCCGGGGATAGAACAAGATGGGGGATAAGCCCGGACAAAGCTTTCGTGCCAGTCCGATGATGTCACCGCTCTCACTTGGGAGGGAGAAGCCAATAAGCAGCGAGAGAAGCAGAGGATTCTGGGAGAGGAGACAGCAGCCACAGAGTCTCCCTGACACAGCGGACAATCCTTACACTGCGATGGTTTCTAGGTCAGGAGAGGTGAGAAGTTTTAGGTTAAGTTTTGAGTCGTGCGAGTATTTGGCCACTATTTATAGGGCGTGTTTAAGAGCTGATTTGGGGTGTTGTTGCATTTTTACAGTATATACCTTTTACTTCCTAATTATATTAAAGGTTATCCTACTGAGCATGCAAAATAATATTTAATATGTAAGCATCGTATTTGGCTGCTGCCCCGCTGGGCTGTACAGTATTGTATACTGTCTGTATATATGTATTTCAGGGAAGATCCCATCATTCAAAGTGAAACATCAATTAGCAATGTAAATAGAAATCGTTGTATTAACCAGTTCAAATGTAACTTCCTTAGTTGCTTGATGTAGTTCTGATGAAATTATTGACATCTGTAAACTTCATGGGTTATAGTTCCACCTATTAATGAAACACTGCGATGGTTTCTAAGTCGGAAGACTGGGGTGGGGGGAGGTTTTAGGGTTAGGGTGGTGTGTGTGATTGGCCGCTACTTAGATGACACGTTTAGCTCTCAAGCTAATTCAGGACAGCGTCACACCAGTAATTATATATATCAGGGGTGGGAAACTCCAGTTCTCAAGGGCCACCACCAGGTCAGGTATCCCTGCTTCAGCACTTGTGGCTCAATCAGTCCCAACTTACCCACACATGTGGCTCAATCAGTCCCTGCTTCAGCACAGTTAGCTCAATCAGTCAGGCTCAATCAGTCCCTGCTTCAGCACAGGTGGCTCAATCAGTGATTGAACCACCTGTGCTGCAGCAGGGATATCCCGAAAACCTGACTTGTGGGGGCCCTCGAGGACGAGTCTCCCGCCCCTGTGCTATATACTAATGACCCATAATTAGTCATCGTTGTACCTTGCTGTTCCCGTAGCTTCGGTCAGACCCGGGGGACTTTTCTTCTTCTTCTTTCCTTCTCGATGTTAAAACTTCCTGCTCACCTCAAGCCAAGAATGGAAATGTCTGGGAGTTTCCAGTGCCGGGGACTTGAAATCGAGCTGCTTTATTGTTTAGACATTTCCCTCTGTGACAAACACTCCTGTGAGTTATATTTGGGGGGGGGGGGGGGGGATTTTTGAGAGAAACCGGTAACGGGGCAGAATAAATGGGTTCTGTTCACACAGACATGTTTCTGCCAATTAAAGGGTCTTTCTTTAAACCTAAACCTACAGCCCATCATGCCAATCGTCCTCGGTTATAGAGAATTCAATGGCCGTGTTGTCAAATTACTTCTAACACCATATAGAAAAGATGTGTGTTGCTATGTTAGCACACCTGTTGTGTTACTCTGTTAAGTTTCTAAGCGGAGCCATTTCATACGTTTTGGGATGAGTAACCCTTTGGGCCAGATCCTCTAAACGCTGTTAAATCCGGGCTCATAACGGGACGTTACCAAAACCAGGAGCAGGCGCGATGTTTCGTGGGGTCACTGTGTCTCCTCACAGCAAATTATATGCAGACGCAGCGTCCGTTCTACATGTCATTAGCATGGGGTCACCGTCACGTTATTGTAGCATCATGTGGTGTTATCTCCCAGTAACGTGACGGTGAGTATGTCTTATTGTTACTCCCGTCCCGAGCCGGAAATAGGGGTTTATCTCACGGTGAGAGAGGGAAATAATGCTATGTTAGTTATATCACCTCACTGTGGGGTTACCCCCATCCAGACCCGGAAATAGGGGTTTATCTCACGGTGAGAGAGAGACTCCTCCTATGACCCCATATAACCTCTCCCTATAACTCCTCCTATTATCCCATATAACCTCTCATTACACCTCCTCCTATTACCCCATGTAACCTCTCCCTATAACTCCTCCTATGACCCCATAGAACCTCTCCCTATCCCCCGTGTTAGTGAGTGTAAGCTCTGTTGGTGATATCGTGCTGTGTTTGCTGGCTCCTGTCAGAATGAAACTGTTTTATTGAGCTGCTTTGCCCTGTCTGGTGCCCTGATCCCGGGAAAGCGTTCCCGTCTCCCGTGACGAACACAACGGAAAAGCTTCCTTCGTACATAAAGGACCATTCAGCCAAGTCTTCTGGTGACAAAACTGGGAGGGCCGGGTAGCTACCCCGAGCCCAGCGGCAGCTGAACCAGGAAGTTCGGCTCGTCCAGAAGTGGGATGGATCTCTGCCGGGGCCTCGCCAAGTGCAAGAGATGGAACCCAGTGACAGGAAGTCCGGCTGCCCTAGGGCCCACCAACAGCTGGCACTTATTTTACAAGACTCCCGCCATTTTTAAAGGTTCCCTCTCTGCGCATCCCCCTCCAATCCACAGGGAGCACCTGTGGTTGTGGTGATTCGGTGGAGGGAACCCACCTAGATGTTCAGACCACGAAAGTTAGGCCATTCCGGACCTCAGTCTTCCCCCCATCACTGCCACCACACCCGCTCAGCAGATAGGGCCCAGAGAAGGGGGGAGAGGCGGGGCCTACCAGTGCCTAGTTCCACCCCCAAACCCAAGAGGGTCTAAGAAACCCCCTCCCCATGTGTAGATATTGTTCCTGGACTGCTTATTTCCCCCCAGCTTTTCCCCCCCCCCCCCACCCCCTGGAATAAAAGTCTCAGAATTAGAGTGAAATGATCCTTTAGTCAATAGGCCATTAATCATACAGCGAGACATTGTCTTCTCACCCATCGATGCCCCGGATATTAATTAGAATGTTGAAAGATGCGGTTTCTCTGTTAACTAATTGCACGGTCAATGAGAAACATTCCTATCCTAGAGAATGATCTACAACGTAGGACGGTGCTGAGTATCTAACCTGACACAGCTGCATGGGGGTGAAAAAATAAACCATGTACATTTGATGCATTGAATTATTTTCTGTGTGCGGTTCCTTGGCGTTCCTGTCGTTAGATGAGGGGTTTAACACAGACTTCAGAAGTTTTTTTGTAAGGTGTAATAGACACAGAAAAACCATTACCTAAAACTCTTCCTGTTACCCCATATAACCGCTCCCTATAACTTCTCCTATTACCCCATATAACCTCTCCCTATAACTCCTCCTATTACCCCATATAACCCCTCCCTATAACTCCTCCTATTACCCAATATAACCGCTCCCTATAACTCCTCCTATTACCCTATATAACTCCTCCTATTACCCCACATAAGTCCTCCCTATAACGCCTCCTATTACCCCATATAACCGCTCCCTATTACTCCTCCTATTACCCCATATAACCTCTCCCTATAACTCCTCCTATTACCCCATATAACCTCTCCCTATAACTCCTCCTATTACCCCATATAAGTTGCAAAAAAAAAGAAAGCAAAGGACCGGAAGCTAAAGGTTTCCACAGGAGAAGGTAACAGCCCTGTAATAGGGTCCAAAGACTTCAGGGAAGGGGACTCACCTGAGGGTGTATCAGACTGTGAGCAAGGATCTGTTCCAGAGCTTCCAGCATCCCAGGGGTTAATGGCAGAAGATCTGATTAAAAGACCATTACATGCAAAGAAAGCAGCAGACACCTGTGATGTTGGGTTATCTCAGACTCCCACGCTGGGAGAAGTTAAAGAAATTACAAAGAAATCTGGAGAGCAGCAAAGCAAGAACCTAGAAACTCTGAGAGGAGATCAGCTGGAAATGGAGTTTGTGCCTGAGAGCAGTGAGCCAGAGAACCCATGCTCACCTGGACTTACAGAACCACACCCATGCTTATAGTCAGGTCCTGGGATCATACTCTGAAGAGAGGAGAACAGCAGGTGGTATTAGCAGCAATGGTAGACTGCATTAACCTGTTAGGGCCCGGGGAGTGAAGTTAAGGTTGTAGAGACTGAAAGTGCTGCTTTATGATCCAAACAGTTCCCTGATAGAGGGCCAATCAGAAGAGGGTTAAAGCAAAGTAATGGCATTAAGGCAAACCCAGTTCACACGCACCCCCCTTCAGCCTGGAGTGGGAGATCCTTTGTGAGCGCTGTGACCCAGAAATGCACAAACCTTTAAAAAGTAGGAACGTGGTAAATTGAGAATAAGGGTGCAGAGGAGATGAAGCCTCGATAGGATTTTTTGTAGGAAAAGATCTATTGAAAGAAATCTTTGGCTTCGTTGCAGATGACATTTTATGCCTTATATCCAGTTCCAGTTCATGCATACGATGTCAGCTTTAAGAGGACACTCAGGTCTCGGACTAACTTGAAAACATAGGAGTATTAAAAATTCCAGAAATATGAAGCTTTGCAGCTATTCCTGTGCCCAAACCGGAAAACCAAAGTCGGTGACATTCTCTTTCAGACACGAACAGTACCAATTAGTCAGATATTCTGATATGGCTTGGCAGACAATGCAGAGTACTGGGCTCCACCTAAAGATATGATGAATAAGAAATTTGGGTTGGAGGGTTGGGGAAGGGTGCAAGTCAGACTTTGGCGGACACATGGCCATGTTACAAAGCATTTGCCAAACTCCTTCTTCATAGGAAGGGAAAAAGGAAATTGTTTTAATATGGGCAGCCAACCTTGTGCCATTGATGTGGTTCAGCCAGGACATTAAGCATTCTTGTGATGTTTCTCAAAATGCAACTTGTGCCAGTCCTTGGCACGAGAGGGCAAGTTGTACAAACATCAGATGTAATTTATGCGATAATTTGGACATATAACACGAATTGACGCAGAACCTGGCAGAATAATTCAACAAGTATGCGGAGCCAGAATGGACTTCGAAGACAATGAAGCAGCTTTAATGACCGGGCACTGAAAGGCAGACAGAATATGTCTGGATCGCCTGCAGAGGGGTCAGTCTGGTTCAACTAGGGATGGGTTCGCTTGTCAGATCCTCCCGGGGACGGAGCTTGTCCTGGACCACTGTGATGATGGCACTTTGCCCAGAAACACTTACAGAAAAAAACCAATTATTGTGAGTGTAAACAAGTCCCATGAACTGTCAAAGACCCCTTAGAAGGAACCTCCCCAATCTACTCCCGCAGGGGCAACAATCCTGGGGACATCAGATGTATCTACGTTTGAGGAACCCCAAGTATGGAAAAATACATAATAAAGAAAAAGAAAGTGAGCGCTTTTGGACGGGCACAGGGAAAAAGGAGAAAGGGAAGAAGAAAACTTGGAGAGTGACTTCTTCTTCTGACGTCCCCCCCTGCGGTCCGCGGTAACCGTTCCTCAGGTAGCTCAAAAAAACGGTTTTTTTCTTTTTTTTTTTTTTTTCTGCTCTCAGAACGGGTGGTTGGGGGTCACAGCTGAGGACTTCCGACGATTAGAAGGAATCTTCCTTATTCCGCTTTAACCGAAAGAGGTAACATACTATGGATGTTTCCAGAGAGACAGGACGCGCACTATGATCCCACCTTCATGACCGTCAAGAGGTTGGTGGGTAAAATTGGGGGAGGATAATGGGGGAAAAAAAGTAAGTACCCACGTTTGTTTTTTGTTGGGTTTTTTTTTTTTTGGCGGGGGGAGCTTTTAAAAGTGGTTGTTCATTAACCTTCAGGCACAAGTGAATCTTAATGGTTATAGTTAAGGCTTTTATGTAGTTATTAAAATGTGTATAAAAGGATGTGAAGTTGCTTGTTGAGGAAGTAAGGTGGAACAAATGATGAGTTTAATAGGTTGATAGATATAAGTCTGTTGTATGTATTGCTGTTCTGCTATAACCAACCCCTTCCCCTCGGGAATGTTCCGTTGGCATCTTTTTTTTGTTCTTTCGTTTAGCTACATCATTCTTCCTCTTTCCCGGTCGTTTGACGGTGATCTATCTGACCCCTACTAGTACCTTGCTCTCATGCGGCGTGGCACTACCGTAGTGTCTGTATTTTTTTGGCCTTCTTCTTGGCTTTCTGGATACTTTGTGCTTTAATAGTCACGCCTTTCTCCTCTTTTTGCGGTTCTCACTCTAGGCTTTTCTGCTTTTTCGTTGGCTTTTTAGGCCGCCGCGTTTGGTCCCTTTAGCTTATACGGTGTCCCAGGTGCCTTCGGCTACCTTCTGTTTTTTTTCAGGACCTCTCGCTAGTTTTTGTCCGTTCTTCTTTGCCCTTCACGCCGTTTTATTCCCCCCTGGTCCCTATAACTACTTGGTTGATTCTCGTTCGTTCTTTATGGTTTTCTTCTTTTCTTTCCTGTTCTGTACAGGGCCTCTTTTTCATTTTCATTTTTTGCTTTTTTTTGTGTCTATTTGAGCCATGAGCGACCCTACTTCATTCCACTGGCTGTTTCTATTTCGTGATCTGTCTTCATTGGTCTCGTCTTTCACTTCTTTTTTAACTTGAGTGCCCGACCCTCTGTCTGCCTCGCTCTATTTGCTTGCCTCATAGGTTTAGTGCCACCATCGCGTCATCCGCCTATCTTGTCCGTGCACAGACAACTTTATCCCCGGGTTGGCTCGATCTACCGCGGTCGGGCTCGCGTTTCCCGTGGATTCAGGACTCTAACTTGCTTTTCCATGGGTACTGACAATCGTATTATTTATCCCGATTTGGCCATTTCTGTTGACTTTTTATCTCCGCTCAGTCTGGCGTTTTCGCCTGTGCAAATACTGTTCTCTTCGTTTTCTACTTCTCGTTTGGGTTCGTTTGCGTCGGTTTCCGTTTCCTTGTGCCACGTTCTTCTCTTGTTTTTACGGTTCCGTCGCTCAAGGGTGTTCGTAGTCTGAGTCGAACTCTGGGGCGGTAGAGAGTCTAGGCCAGAGTTGCGGCGATCAAAGTTAGGTCGTTAACTCGTTCCTTGCTTTTCTAAGCTCGTCCACACCTCTTTGCTGACACCTAGACTCTTATGCGCCTC
The DNA here is from genome assembly GCA_036426205.1 of Ascaphus truei. Taxonomy (NCBI): domain Eukaryota; kingdom Metazoa; phylum Chordata; class Amphibia; order Anura; family Ascaphidae; genus Ascaphus; species Ascaphus truei. The sequence continues at coordinate 24,261 of WSYH01005523.1, forward strand.
CCTGCGGGCTTCCTATCGCTCCGGCTATACATTCGCTCTGTCCGCGCCCTTTCGTGTCTGTGTTATTGCCTTTTTGTTTTACGTTTTGCCAAATTTTACTATCCCGTCTCGTTTTCCCTAAGCGCTCGAGCCATTTCCTTTCAAGTCCACTTGTAAGCGTTCTATGTCTTTTTTTTCTCTGTGGGTTATCTTTTTTTTAAACGCGGATCCTCCTTCCTTTTCTCCTTCTACCTTTCGTACCGCCCCTCCGCTGCAAATCCTACACAGATTATTTCCCATGCTGCCCCCGTACCCGCCCTCTCTTCCCCTTCCTCTCATGAAACATGTCCTGCTTCCTCCCTTTTTTACCCTCCTTCCATGAATTGTCCTCTCCAGGATTCGTCCCCTGGTCTCAAGCTCTTAGTTTTCCTCTGCGTCGACTTCATTCGATCGTATCTTATCACAAACTTCCTGGACGTCTCTTGTTTTTTCTCCTTCAAGGCGACTTTCCCCAAGCGATAACTCTTTCCTTCCGCTCGTCGTCAATGCTTCTTTTCTCTGTCTCTATGTATCGTTTTCCCACTCTTCGACTCCCCTTCCTATCTAATGCTCCCCCCTCCCTCCTTCCTTACTCCCTACGTAACTACCCCACCCCCGATCCGATTTTCTTTCTTTATTAGCTCATCTTGGGTAAGTATGCTTAATTGCCTAGTGTTCCTCTCCGCCTGAACGCATTTCTCCTCTTTCTTTTTCCTGTACTTTTTCTTTGTCTTAGATCTATTAGCCCGTATTTTTTCGATCCTTCTCTTCTACTTCACCTTTCGTTACGCACGTCCTCTTTTGTAACTTCCTTTTTTCCCGTTTGTCATCCCCCTCCGGCTCCCCGACTACCCCTCTTCTTTCGCTTTTCTCCCTATTTTTCTGTTTTCCCACACCTCTTTCCCTTTCCCCACCATCCGCCACTAGTATCTCGCTGCTTTTTCCCGTTTCGCAATCCTGTATCTTCTTTACCCCCTTTTTCCCTGCAGTTTTCCCTCCTCTTCTTTTTGTCCTAGTGTTTAGCCTCTCTCTACTGGTTTTCCTTCTCCCTTTCGACCCTCCCTGTTCTCTTTTGTCATTTCTTAGCGGTCACCCTGTATCACCACTCTCCCTTTTCTCGGTCCCTAACATCCAACCTGTTTCCCCTGTCTTTCCCCACCCGTCCACATATCCCATATCTTTATCCGTGTTCAAGTTCCTCCTCCCTTTACAGATGACGTATCCTACCCTTCGTGTCGGCCTTCCAATCTTCTTCTCTCCACTGCACATTTTCTTGTCACCGTCTCACCTGTCTTTCCCTTTTCCCCCCCCCCCTCATCTGTACTTGCTCCGCTCTTCGCTTTTTGTTTAACTATCATTGCTCCCCAAGACTAGTTATCTCTAACAACCCAAAGGGCATCATTCATTGACACACTCTTCTCCTTACGTTCGTGTGCTTTCTTTTCTGATATTGTACAGTGTATCCGCCCTTCCCCTTTTTGCCTCTCCCCCGCCCCTATTTGTTAGTCGCCTCCTTCTTTCCTTATGTCCTTGTTTTCTTTTCTAAGCTGCGACTCCTACTTCACGTACTTACGGTCTTAGTCTTCCTGCTATTGGTGCACGAAATTCAATTCTTTTGATCTTGACCCCGTACGTGTCATCTTTTCCCCTCCGCTCCTTGACTTTTTTCGTTGCTTTATCTCATGTTCCCCTTCTTTTATGCCTTTTTACGCACGGATCTTTTCTTCTATCTCCTCCCTTCGCTCTATATCGGTATTTATCTATCCACAATCCCTTTCGATTACTCCCAACGCCGCCATATCTCCATCCAATGTTTGCGTCATGTTGAAGCTGTCTGTCCCTCACTCTCTCGTACATCCTGACGTCTCACCGACGCTCTGCGCTTACATAGCGCATCCATCTCCCAACGATATTCCTCTTGGGCGTTTCCGGACCCTTTCTCTCCAGATCTACTTCTCCCACCTCTCTTTTTCCTAATGTTTTCGCCTACGCGCGCAGTTCTTCGTCCCTGCATCTCCTTACATCCGATTATCACTAACCCGCAGAACCTATCGTTTTGCTATCGTGAATTTCCCCTCCCGACGTAACCCTCAATAGACGCTTACTCATTACGTCCCGCTTTTTTTCCTTGCCCTAGCCTTATTTCGAGCTTTCGCCTTTTTTCGGAAACCACTTTCAACCTGGCTTCTTTCTCAATCAAGTCTCGCTTTTTTAAAGTCCTCGCAACGTTCGTTACGCCTTACATCTCACCACTTCCTCCCCTCCGTCCCGTCTTTCTATTCAATTCTTCCACAGGCATTATAATGCTTTCATTATTATTCAGTACCTTCCTGCCAGACTTTCAATTTTCATCACATACATTTCCTTTTTATAACCGCTCCGTATAACTCTTCTATACACATATAAACGTCACGATCAATCTTCCTATTACCCATATAACCCTCCCTATAACTCCTCCTATAACAATATTTACCCTCCATATAACGCCACCATTACACCATATTAACCGTCCCTATAACTCCTCCTATACCCATAAACCGGCACCATAACTCCTTATTTACACAAATAACCGCTACATATAAAATCCTTCATTACCCCCTATAACGATCCTATAACTCCTCTATTACCCAGTATAACCGACTCCTATAACTCCTCATTACCCAATATAACCGCCCCGTATAAATCCTCCCTATTACCCAAAAAACCGCGCCCTAGAACTCATCCATTACCTCATTATAACCGCTCCTCATAACGCCTCCAGATTACCCCATAGAACGCTCCCGATAACTCCGCGAGTACCCCATAGAACCCCGCTAAAGAGAAAACGCCTGCGAGGACCCAGAAGACAACGCGCCGGAAAAGCCGCCGAGGACCCCGAAAGAACCGCGCCCGAGAGAACGCGCAGGAGGACACCCATGAGAAAACCGACCGAGAATAGCCGGCCGAGGAACCCAGAGAACCGCGCCCGAGGAGAACCCGCCGAGGGACCCCATGAGAACGGTCCCGAGAACGCCGCGGACATTACCCCATAGAACCGCGCCCGTATAAGCTGCAGACTACCCCATTAGAACGCTCCCTATAAATCCTCCTATTTACCCCATAGTAACCGCTCCTTCTTATATCTGTAATTATTGGAGTGGCCCTTTCATGAATCTCGTTCCATTTAATATTTGCAACACACAATAATTTTGTAAGAGGAAGGCCCCTCAGAGAGTGATACACACGAAAGGCCGCGTAGCTTCTGCCATTATAGTTTCTGCTGATTTATAAGCCACCGGGACCTCAGAGACTGCTGGAAAGGCTGGTTAATTTTGCATTTAACGCAGCCGTTTTTCGCTCATGCGGAGGTGTAGTGCGACGATGCGGCTGAAGTGTTGCATTTTCTCAGGTAAACGACGATGAAAAAACTAAAGGTGTGATCTGTATTATTGTATATATATATATCCCATTCTAGCTGCAGCCAAGGCAAAATAAGGTTTTTTATTTGTTAAATTTTGTCTTCAAAATTTGGCAAACACAGCACTATATATATATCAATATATTATATATACGCATTAGATATCGCAAGAGAAAGTGGATGGACAAAGAGTTGAAACTGGAAAACTGGATTCCAAGAGAGAATGGAAAGCGGGAGCGCCTAATGTAATAGATAGGGAGGATTGGTGATGAGACAATTGTGTGGAATGAGTTGACGTGGAGAAGAGGCTTGTAAACGCAGCACTGGAGCTGCATTGGGGCGGCACATCCAGCTCTGGGGAACTACGAGGCTGTGATGGGAGGTGGGGTTGTGAGTAGACAATTTGAGGGGGCGACGTGAGAGAGAGGAGAGAAGTGGGGCTGTAAATCGAGTCAGCACCTGGGGCGAGGTATCTATTGGGGAGCTTCATCCCTAGTGGGGGCAAACAGGGCTGGAGAGGATGGTGCGAGACAATGTGTGTCGGGAGCCGAGTGGAGAAAGAGGCTGTAACCGCCACAGGTCACCTGGGGACGATTCATTGGGGGAGGCTTCATCCAGCAGTGGGGAGAGACACGGGCTGGAGGGTGGGGATGATGGGAACCAATGTGTCTGGGAGGCGAGTGGAGAAGAAGCTGTAACCGCAGCGACTCTGGAGATCATTGGGGAGTCGGCTTTTATCAGGCAGTGGGGAGGCCATGGCTGGAGAGGTGGAGTGAGTATGAGACAATGTGTTGGAGGAGGTGGAGAAGAAGTTGATCCGCAGGAAACTTGGGAGATCATTGGGGATGTCTTCATCCAGCATGGTGGGGCGACGAGCGGCTGATATGAGGAGAAAGAGAGATGATGTCCATGTTTAGTGGTCGTTCAAGCTTAGTCTAAACCCCGCCCTCCCTGATTTGCCGTGTGAATTGGTAATAGACATTTAAGTAAACCTACAGTATAATACTAAGGACACACACACCTAGAAGTTGATGTATCATACATCGGGGATGGTAAATTAAAAGGCGTATGGGGCTCCGGACAGATCACAGAAGAACTGAAGACCATCGTGGACAAAGATGCACTTCAACTGGATTCCAAGAGAGTTAAAATACTGATAGCTAGGGGAAGAGTAGTTGTATTTAACCTGTGTATGAGAGCATATGTTGTGACCTAGGTGTTAAGGTTTGTCTACAATTTTGTATGTCCGGCAAATATATATGCCCAGAATGTGCTATCAACGGGTATTACAAAGTGTATGCGTCCACACTAAACCGTGAACTTCATCTGCAGCTATTATATCACACCAAACGGATAGAATAACAGTGATCTCCTTCCCTCCTTCCCTTATTTCTCACATTAAAACCTCCGCTACCACCGATCGTAAGGGAAATTTGCTATTCCCAGCCCTGATTAAAGTTCTGCAAGGTTTGGAACAAGTTTATATGTCACCGTGAACATTGATGCAAGATATAGGCGGCTGTTCCTTTAATCAATCTCTGACTGCGCCCAAACAAGAATCAGATCGCAGATCTGCCTGAAGACAGTTTGGAAACTGATTTTGACCCACATCTTGGGATTCTTCTACCATAGCTAGGAGATCTGAATAGAGGAGTTTATACCCTTGAGAGTGGATAGATCCTACCCCGGGTCAGTCTCACCCCGGGTCAGTCTCACCCGGTCAGTCTCACACGAGTCATATCAGAAAAACAGCAAAACAATTTTTGAGCGATATAAAAAAGATTTTCCCTAACGGAACGTTGGGAGAGCGGGGGAAGGAATATAGGGCCAGAGGGACATACTTTTTTTATCCCCCCCCCCCCCCCCATTACATTACAGCACCAATTGATCTCACTCTCACCGTCCTTTATCAAAAAATCTATTATGCTGGAGGCTGAACGGACTCACTTCTGAACACCCGGAAAAGGAAAATAGGAACTGTAATGATGCGCTCACACCACAAGATGACCGGAGGCAGAGGTGGGGATTTGATGAAACGCCAACCCAAATGCCGCGGATGGCAGTCTGGAGTGTAGATTGGCGAGGTAGCCGGGTCGGGGGTAGGAGAGTTCAGGATGGTCAGTGATACTTGCCGAGGTTCTGGATTGGGAGAGGTATGGTCGTCGTGTGTAAGCCGGGTCAGCGCGGAGAAGTGCGGAATCCAAAGAACAAGCAGGGTAGGAGCGGAGAGGTGCGGACGTGTGTGTAGCCGGGGTCAGGAGCGGAGCGGAGAGGTGCGGAGATCGTCTTGTGTGTAAGCGGGGGTGGGTAAGGAGCGGAGAGGTGCGGACGATTGGAGTTGTGTGCTAAGCCGGGGGTCAGGAGCGGAGAGGTCGCGGATCGTTGTGTGTAAGCGTCGGGGAGGAGCGGAGAGGTGCGGATCGGTGTGTGTAAGCCGGGGCTAGGAGCGGAGAAGAGGTGCGGATGTGTGTGTAAGCGGGGTCGGAGGGAGAGGTGCGGATCGTTGTGTGTGTAAGGCGGGGTCAGGAGCGGAGAGGTTGAGGATAGTTGTGTCGTAAGACGGGGTTTGCGTAAGGAGCGGCAGGGTCGGAGAGGTCCCCTGTGTGCTGCCAACGACCCCTGCGGCGCTCACCGGAGCCGACGGGGAGAGAGAAGCACGGAAGGAGAGAGCGTCGCGGGATCGTCTGTGGTAAGCCGGGGTCAGGAGCGGAGAGGTGCGGATCGTTGTGTGTAAGCTGGGGTCAGGAGCGGAGAGGTACGGAATCCAAAGAACAAGCAAGGTCAGGCAACACAGGACAAGACAGGCAAGGCTCAGACAGGGGCCAGGACTGCAGTGAACACAGCGCACATACACAAGGTTATATTCAGCCAATGTGCCAGAGGGAAGGCTCAGCATATATAGGAAGAACAGACCAATGAGCTGGGAGCATACTCAGGAGTATGCCTGGCTGTGGTTGGCTGAGGGAGACAGCACCGGTGTATCCCTTTTAGACAGAAGAGCGAGGAAGCTTCTGCATGCGTGCGCCGCGCATAGCGGTGCGTGCTGCGTGGCGATGATGTCACAGCGCGAGCAAAGCCCGCAAGCGGGACCAGCGGGAATGGCATTTAGTGCCGAGTGCAATCCGTGGCGCCCCAAGAAGGAATGCTGGCACTCGCCGGTCCGCGAGGTGCGCTGCAGGAGGCAGGAGATCCGCTCGCAGGTCTAGGCAGGTAGGAAGCGCGCCGGGGAGGGCGCGAATGACGGATCCTTACAAGAACAGAATCAAGCAAGTCCTAAAAGAATTTTTCAATATTAACAAGGACTCAGTTTCCTCCCCGGCAATGCTTTGGGAAGCCCATAAGGCCATAATCAGGGGTGATTTTATTTCCATCGTATCCCATAAGACAAAAACCAAGATAAAAATATACAAAGAACCGAAAAAAATTAAATCTTGAACAATTACATAAAACTAATCCAAGGAAGAAACTGCACAAATCCCCGATTGCGGCCAGATCAGAATGAAGGGAAATCCAATAAAAGGGCGTTGAGAAAGCCCTGAAATGGACCAATCACCGATACTATGACAAGGGAAACAAGGCTGACAAACTATTAGCTAATAAACTGAGGGGGTGCGTATGAGATCACAGATAACAGCAATTAAAGATAAAAAGGGCAATATTGCATACGACGAGAAGAGAATCACGCAAGAATTTACCAAATTCTACACAAAATTATATAACTTGAATTCCTCAAGGGGAACTTCACAGCCACAAAACTCAGAGGCCGTAACTAAGTACTAAGAAGACTGTAATCTTCCCCAACTGACCGAAGACGAATTGAAGGCCCTAAACGGGAAGATTACTCAAAACGAATTTTCTGAAGCGGTTAAATCACTACAAAATGTAATACAGAAGTTAAACAGAAAATCGAAACGGTTGTGGGGTGGAGGACGTCTCCCCTCCCCCCCCTTCTCTCCCGCCACCCCCCACCCCAAAACCTTCTTGGGTGTCCTCTCTCCTCTTTCTCTCTGTGTTCTTCCTCTTTGTTCTTACTGCCCCACAAAATAGTATATAAAACACCCTGTAAGAACCGAGCTCCCAACAATAACCGTAATAAAGTGGATTTAATCTCTAATCATCAGCAATTTAAGTATAAGAGAATATTAGTACATAGCCAAGAGTGTTTGTATGATTATTCTATAGTATTCCATTGATATTATTCCTACTCAATGTATAAGAATCTTTGTCATATTGTTGGATCTCCGATGTCTATTAATTGTACTATGCGGAAAACTAATCAAACTATTTGAAATAAAAAATAAATAAAAGACCGAGACGCCCAAAGTAAGATGGGAGGATGGGAAGATAGGATGAGGGAATGTGTGGGAGCGATGTGGAGAAGAGAGGCTGTAACCGCATTACCTGGGAGATCATTGGGGATGCTTCATCCAGCAGTGGGGAGACACGGGCTGGAGAGGATGGGATGAGACATTGTGCTGGAGCGATGTGGAGAAGACCGGCTGTAACTGCAACACTTGGGAGATCATTGGAGAGGCTTCATCCAGCAGTGCGGAGACAAGGGCTGAAGGTGACAATGATGTATATATATGTCAAGGAATACAAAGAACTGGGCACCGGGATTAAGGCAGCAGACATGACACGGGAGTCAAATCAAGGACATTTATCCCGGCCGGAGCCAGCACAAAATCACAGTTTACACTCACCAAACGGATTACAGGGGCGAATCCTAACTGACTAGGTTCCAGGATCCAGTTCCAACGCTTATCTGGTGGTGGATTCCACATGCCGTAGGGGTAGGGACCGTTCAGACTTCAGTGCGGTTAAACGCGAACGAGCTCTTTTTAAAAAATCCCGCTCTCTGCTTCTCCAGCAAAGATACAAGTCTTGGGGCTCAAAGCAGGTTTGAATTTCCCGCTCGCATCGGCGCCCGAGCCTTGTTCTCCACGTCTCCGGCAAGTAGCCAAGTCCCAAGGCGCAAACAGGGGTGAATCTCACGCTTGGATCAGCCTTGAGTTTCGTACTGGGAGTCTCCGGCAAATCCCTCAGAGCACACCGCTTAGTCCGCTTCCACGCCAGCGGCAGTGACCTCCGGAGTTCTAATCGGGCCCCCTTTATATAGTTCCTACGCGTGCATTGAAAAGCATGGGTAACGTGGCGGTGACCAATCACAGCATGGATGCTGTACCTGAACCAATCATAGCTTGGGGCTGAGGGTGGGCCAACCATAGAGCGAGGGTTCGCCTGTCATGGCCAATCAGAGTTGGAGGTGGGACAGGAGCGGGGTTTAGGATAGAGTGGGAATTTCAAACCAGCCAATCAGAACCATGCCTATGGGACTGGGACCTAGCATATGTTCCCCCGTGTGGCCAGATATCTCCTACTGAGATAGGTACTTGGGCGCCAGGGTAGGGTGTGAGCACCGGATCCACTTTTTGAACCAGTGCCCCTCTGGTCCGTTCTTTGCCCATCCCCCACTCTGCCTCCATTCCAACATTGGCAACAACTGATCACAAACAGGAAAGTGTTGCAAAGATCTTGCACTGCTGGGGAGGTGGGCTAAACCTGCTATAGAAATAAAAGGATGCTTTAAAACTAATTAAAAATGTCATTAAAAGTTGAATAATAAAATGTAAAAAATACAGTATTATCTAATACTACAAAACTGATTTATAAAAAAAACATGAGATTTCACATGTTTTGCGGCTTGTAAGAAGTCTGTAGGGTTTTCTCCGTGTGCAAATTATCACATACTGCTTTAATCTCTCTTCTGTACCGATCAAGCTCGTTTGATCTACACTAAAATTAAACCTCCCCTCAGAGGGTCTTCAAAGTGATTTAAGAATCTTAAATATTTTAGCGCTTATTGATAGAAAAAGGGATGTTGATTCAAAGCTGAAGTTTATACAACATGCACTTTGTGTCTGTGATAGCCACTTATCAGCTTCACGTTGCAAAGTCGGTAAAAAGCTGTCTGTGAGCAGGGTTACCAGCTCTGCACTTCTAACCCAGGCGGTGCTGGAAAAGCTGTGTAATACACCACCACACAAGCGCTAGCTGCAGAGCTCGGAGGAAGCCCGCGGTAAGAGACTTCCGTTACATCTTGGTTGTCGTTCCCTGCATTCTCTCTCCGGATTCACCCTGAGTGCACCAAGAGCGCTCTTTGCCATGGGAATATCGCAGATGACTGCAGCTTAGTGTCATTTACCGCGTGATGACTGGATGTATTGATCACCGTGAGATTTTATCTCTACAAACACGATTCCTTACTGTCCTTGTGAGTGCGTCTATCTAGAAGTTTTAGAATTTTTTGTATTAATACATTTCAAACACAGATTTGTGCGCTTTTCCTGTTCTGTTTCTTTTAGATACTTTATGGATGGGGTTTTGTTCAATGGAGCATATGCTGGCGCTGGCAGATCCAGTTTTATAATCCCTTTATAAAGCTGTGGGATTGCCTCTGCTAACATATGTTCCATTGAACTCTTACACCTCATTGGACACTGCTCTGTGAGGATTATTCAAGGATGTCCAATATCACTGGTTTGATTTGTTGCTTATTTTAAATTTTTACAGAACAAAAAAACGAATATCCGCTCTAAAAGCAAAAAAGGTAAGTGAAATCAAATAACAGTCTTTTAAATTGATAATAGCAATGTCCGGTACATATAATTATAGATGCATGGAGAGGGGAGAAAAACCAAGGGGTTAAGCCAGGTATAAGAAGCGGGGTACTTACAGAGAGGTTGGATTCCCACCAGGCTGTGTGACCCCCTGAGAAGCTTCACCTTACCCCCCCGTCTTACCCCCTTGACAAAGCGCCACACTGGGCGTGAAACATGTGGGGGGAGTTTTGTCATTTTATGTAGTTTTCATTAAAGACTTTTTTAACCTTCATATCTGTCGAGTTCCCCAACTTCTTTTCATCGCGAGCGGTCGTCCACTCGATCATTTTTTGTTTCTATTTGAATTTTTTCACCATTTTATATGTGTCAACTTTATTGTTTACTTAATATTGGGTCTATCTCATTAGCTAGTAATGGGTCTCATCTGTTTCTTTGGTTTGCATAAGCTTATAGGGTTCCAATCATTGGGCGGAGCTATAGCCCAGGGGCCCGCGCTCTTGGGGGGCCCGCTCTCCCGCCCCTGTCGGCGGTTCATCTCTCTCTTCAGATAGAGACAGGCGGGGGGAGATGGTATGCGGCGGCGGTGAGCCCCCGGCGTTAAACAGAGGGTAAGCCGGCAGAGGAATCAGCAGTTGCTATAGTGGCAGAGCAGGACGGCCAGGGAGGAGCGCCCTCTAGCAGCAGACACCGGAAGTGAGAAAGTGGATATTGCTCCATATAATCTCTCCTTATAATTCCTATTACCCCCTATAACCGCTCCCTATAACTCCTCCTACTACCCCATATAACTATCCCTATAACTCCTCCTATTACCCCATATAACTATCACTATAACTCCTCCTATTACCTCATATAACCACTCCCAATAACTCTTCCTATTACCCCATATAACCGCTCCCTATTACTCCTCCTATTACCCCATATATTCTCTCCCTATAACTCCTCCTATTCCCCCATATAACTATCCCTATAACTCCTCCTATTACCCCATATAACTATCCCTATAATTCCTCCTATTACCTCATATAACCCCTCCCTATAACACCTCCTATTACCCCATATAATCTCTCCTTATAACTCCGCCTTTTACCCCATATAACCGCTCCCTATAACTCCTCTTATTACCCCATATAACCCCTCCCTATAACGAGAAATACTGCCTCCCTAAGAGTGGAACTGCCTCTTAATGAGTGAGACTGTCTTCTAATGAGTGAGACTGTCTTCCAATGAGTGAGACTGCCTTCCAATGAGTGAGTGCCTTCCAATGAGTGAGACTGCCTTTCCACGAGTGAGACTGTCTTCTATTAAGTGAGACTACCTTCCAATGAGTGAGACTGCCTTCTAATGAGTGAGACTGCCTTCCAATGAGTGAGACTGCCTTTCGATGAGTGAGACTGCCTTTCGATGAGTAGATGTGCCTTTCGAGATGTGACATTGTCTTTCGATGAGTGATCACTGCTTTCTTCAAGAGTGAGATGCCTGCATGAGTGAGGAATGCCTTCTAATGAGTGAGACTGCCTTCCAATGAGTTGACATTGTCTTCCGATTGAGTGATACTAGCCTTCCAATGAGTGAGACTGCCTTCCAATGAGTGAGACTGCCTTCTAATGATGGACTGCACTGTCCAATGAGTGAGACTGCCTTCTATATGAGCTACTGAGGGGACTGCCTTCCAATGAGTGAGACTGCCTTCCAATGAGTGAGACTGCCTTCCAATGAGTGAGACTGCCTTCTAATGAGTGAGATACAGTTCGATATAGAAATGTGATGGGTGCTCCAACAGTCCTGGAATCTTTATGTACGTTCATCAATCATATAAAAACAGTGAAGGTTCAGATGATTGGAGTGGGTAAACTACTGGTGTGAGTGGACTACAGCCACTGAAATATATAAAAGCTCTCCTGATGCAACAGAAAAAATATGTGTAACACACTTCGCGTACTCATTGGAAATAGTATGTAGAGTTCAGCAGCACTCACCCCAGGTTGTAGTGATGAGGATCCATGTAACATATATCTTTGAAGTCTTACCAACTCCTAAACCCACTGAAATCCTGGGCGCGTGTCCAGCCGCTGTTGAGTTCCAAACGATCCAAAAATGCAAAGAAATGCACAAAGCAGCGCACTGCCCCGGGACACAGGTGTATCAAAAAAATAAAATGATAAGCACTTGTTGTGGAAACGCGTTGGGGGTTTTTTGTACCCCTGTTTGCTATGTATGACTCCAAATAAAATGTATATTTTATTTGATTACAAACTGTGTCCCAGGGAGTGCGCTGCTTTGTGCATTTCTTTGCATTTTTTGGATCTTCTAATGAGTGAGATTACCTTTTATTAAGTGAGACTACCTTCCAATGAATGAGACTGCCTTCCAATGAGTGAGACTGTCTTTCCAATAAGTGAGACTGCTCTTCCAATGGATGAGACTGCACTTCCAATTGATGAGACTGCCTTCCAATGAGACTGCCTTCCAATGAGTGAGACTACCTTCCAATGAGTGATTCTGTCTATCCAAAAAGTGAGACGGCTTCACTGGTTAGACTGTGCTTCGCATTGATGAGACTGCTCCATGAGTGAATGCCATTCAGTGAGCCTGCGACTCTTCAATGAGTGACACTGCCTTCCACTGAGGACAGACTGAGGTTATAATGAGTGAGTATGGTCCTTACAATGAGTGACACTGCTTATAATGAGTGAGTCTGTCTTACCAATGAGTGAGACTGCTTCCAATAAAGGAGACTGCCTTCCATGAGCAAGACTGCCTTCCAATGAGCGAGACTGCCTTCCAAGAGTGAGAACTGCCTTCCAATGAGTGAGATCTGCATTCCAATGAGTGAGGAGACTGCTTTCCAATGAGTGAGATGCTTCCATGTGTGGGACTGCCTTCCAATGAGTGAACTGCATTCTAATGTGTGAGACTGCCTTCCAATGAGTGAGTCTGTCTTACTATCGTTTTTTCTTGTGCCTTCAATGAGGGATGTTCTTCGTTCAGTGAGACTGCCCTACAATGAGTGAGACTTGCCCTCCAATGAAGGCACACTTGCCTTTACAATAGCGTGAGTCTGTCGTACAATGGTGAGTCTGCCTTAATTGAGACATGCTTAGATAGTGCCTTAGCGAGTAGATGTCCTTAAATAGAGTGAGACTGCCTTACAATTGAGGTGAGACTGCCTTCATGTGAGTGTGACTTCCTTTGAGTAAGACTACTTTCTCCCATGAGGGACACTGGCCTCCTTGGAAGGGTGGTGTGTGTTGGTGTTCTCTTCTCAACGGAGGGTGTTGTGGGAAATCCTCAGTTGTAATTACTAACGCTCGTCGCGGGGAGACGAGCACAGGCCTCCGCTGCCCCGCGCATTGTTCTCCCGTGAGGCCGCCACGTCGTGTCTTTGCAGTGACCCCCGTGGGACGGAGCCCACTGGGCTCCATTAACACAACATGTGAGGTGTTGTTTGAGGAGCGTAAAACAAGTCACCGGAATACGTGTAACACTGAAACATACAGGAACACGGTGACTGACCCTTTCACTGCCAGAGGGGACTGCATGCAGGTCATTATTTCCACATAACTGCCTCCTCGGCCCCGAGATACGGTTAGAACCCCGCCAGGACCCCATAGAACGCTCCCTAGAAAAAAAAAAACCAACAAAACCGCCGCCGAGGACCCCGGCCGAGAACGCGGCCGAAGGACCCGAGGAACCAGCCCGCGACGCCGCCGAGGACCCCAAGAACCAGCCCGAGAACGCCGAGAGGACCCCAGAGAACCCGCGCGCCCGAGAACGCCGCGAGGACCCAGAGAACCCCGCCCGAGAACGCCGCCGGGCCCCATATAACCACTCCCATAACTCATCTATAGTACCCCATATAACCGCTCCCTATAACTCCTCCTATTACCCCATATAACATCTCCCTATAACTCCTCCTATTACCCCATATAACCGCTCCCTATAACTCCTCCTATTACCCCATATAACCCCTCCCTATAACTCCTCCTATTACCCCATATAACCTCTCCCTATAACTCCTCCTATTACCCCATATAACCGCTCCCTATAACTCCTCCTATTACCCCATATAACCGCTCCCTATAACTCCCCCTATTACCCCATATAACCGCTCCCTATAACTCCTCCTATTACCCCATATAACCTCTCCCTATAACTCCTCCTATTACCCCATATAACTGCTCCCTATAACTCCTCCTATTACCCCATATACCCCCTCCCTATAACTCCTGCTATTACACATATAACCACTCCCTATAACTCCTCCTATTACCCCATATAACCTCTCCCCATATACATATATTTATAGCACATTCACATATCTTAGACCAGCGGTGGGCAAAGTGGGGGGCGCTGGATTTGTCTGGGGGGGGGGGGGCGCGGGCGGTTGCAGAGGCTCTTCCTCGAGGCCGAGGGATCGCGTGAGGCCTCTGCAACTCTAAAACTTACCTGGACTCTGCCGGCGGCACTCGTGTCCATGGCAACGCTCATGCGAAATGATGTCCCACGCGTCAAATGACGCTGCGGGTCACGTGACAAGAGGGGAGGAGGGGGGGGGGGCGCAGAAACAAAAGGAGCAGGCAAGGGGGGCGCAGAAACAAAAGGAGCAGGCAAGGGGGGCGCAGCTCAGACGGGCTGCTATTTCAGCGTGCTTGCGTTCGCGCCTCCGCCGCGCACTCCTGCAGCCCAGTGATCTCTGCTGTAACGGCAGGGGTCGGGCCGCGGGGCTTGTGGGCGTGGCGGGGGCGGGTTCGCCTTTATTGTCAAAATGTAGCCGTGACGACGCTGCACTTTGCCGCCAGTGGAGTTTTCAGTTTGAAAACTCCCACGGAACCCGAAATTGCGACAGACGTGCGCGCGCACGTAAGCACGCGCACGCCGCACCGCGGCCTGTCTGAGCGAGGCCATAGACAGGTTTGCAGCCCGGCTTTTCTAAGCTTTACAGTGGAGGGTTTTCCACTCACCATAACTTATCTAAATATATATATATATATGCGCATACGCACCTACGCCAGCCACCATCGCTCACCGCGCTGTCCCAGCATGCAATTCCCCTTTACAGGTCTAAACAACAGCCTCGTGAAACACCCATGTTTACTAAGCAGCATGCTGCCACGAAGCTCACTCCGGTGCAGACGTGGTCTTTGTAGCATGCTGCCACGAGGCTCACTCCGGTGCCGACGTGGTCTTGGTAGCATGCTACCACAAGGCTCACTCCGGTGCAGACGTGGTCTTGGTAGCATGCTGCCACGAGGCTCACTCTGGGGCGAACGTGGTCTTTGTAGCATGCTGCCACGAGGCTCACGCCGGTGCAGACGTGGTCTTGGTAGCATGCTGCCACGAAGCTCACTCCGGTGCAGACGTGGTCTTGGTAGCATGCTACCACAAGGCTCACTCCGGTGCCGACATGGTCTTGGTAGCATGCTGCCACGATACTCACTCCGGTGCACGCAACGCCGTCCTCCCTATTACCTACCACCATAAACTGCTTCCCCTATAACTCCTCCTATTACCACCCCATATACCCCCTCCCTATGAACTCATCTGCTATTACACAGTACCATTGAACCACTCCCTATAACTCCTCCTAGTACCCCATAAACCTCTCCCCATGTTATACTATAGTTTATAGCACGAGCATACATATCTGTCGACCAGACGTGTGGGCAAAGTGGGGGCGCGCTGGATTTGTCTGGGGGGGGGGCGGCACGGGCGGTTGCAGAGGCTTTACTCCCGAGACGCCGACCGGACTCGCGTGAGTCGACTCTGCACTCTAAACTTACTGGGTACGTCTGCCGGAGGCACTCGTGTCCATGGCAACGCGTCATGCGACATGATGTCCCAGCGTCAACTTCAATGACGCTGAGCGGGTCACGTGACTGAGGGTGGAGGGCGGGGGGGACGCAGAAACAAAATGGCAGCAGCAAGGGGGTGCGCAGAAACAAAAGGAGCAGGCAAGGGGGGCGCGAAACAAAAGGAGCAGGCAAGGGGGCGCAGAAACAAAGGAGCAGGCAAGGGGGGCCAGCTCAGCACGGGCTGCTATTTCAGCGGGCTTGCGTTCGCGCTCCGCCGCGCACTCTGCAGCCCAGTGATCTTCTGCGTAACGGCAGGGGTCGGGCCGCGGGGCTTGTGGGCGTGGCGGGGGCGGGTTCGCCTTTATTGTCAAAATGTAGCCGTGACGACGCCTGCCCTTTTGCCGCCAGTGGAGTTTTCAGTTTGAAACTCCCACGGAACCCAGAAATTGCGACAGACGTCGCGCGCGACGTAAGCACGCGCACCCGCACCGCGGCCTTCTAGCGAGGCCAAGACGGTTTGCAAGCCCGGCTTTTCTAAGCTTTACAGTGGAGGGTTTTCCACTCACCATAACTATCTAATATTATATATATGCCATCGCCCCGCCGCCACCATCGCTCACCGCGCTGTCCCAGCATGCAATTCCCCTTTACAGGTCTAAACAACAGCCTCGTGAACACCCATGTTTATAAGCAGCCGACATGGTCTTGGTAGCATGCTGCCACGATACTCACTCCGGTGCCGACATGGTCTTGGTAGCATGCTGCCACGATACTCACTCCGGTGCAGACGTGGTCTTGGTAGCATGCTGCCACGAGGCTCACTCTGGGGCGAACGTGGTCTTTGTAGCATGCTGCCACGAGGCTCACGCCGGTGCAGACGTGGTCTTGGTAGCATGCTGCCACGAAGCTCACTCCGGTGCAGACGTGGTCTTGGTAGCATGCTACCACAAGGCTCACTCCGGTGCCGACATGGTCTTGGTAGCATGCTGCCACGATACTCACTCCGGTGCCGACATGGTCTTGGTAGCATGCTGCCACGATACTCACTCCGGTGCAGACGTGGTCTTGGTAGCATGCTGCCACGATACTCACTCCGGTGCGGACGTGGTCTTGGTAGCATGCTGCCACGATACTCACTCCGGTGCGGACGTGGTCTTGGTAGCATGCTGCCACGAGGCTCACTCCGGTGCAGACGTGGTCTTGGTAGCATGCTGCCACGAGGCTCACTCTGGTGTGGATGTGGTATTGGTGGCATGCTGCCACGAGGCTCACTCCGGTGCAGACGTGGTCTTGGTAGCATGCTGCCACGAGGCTCACTGCGGTGCAGACGTGGTCTTGGTGGCACTGATTAGGTAATATGACTGATGCTGTAAAACGATATAAACGTGATACAGCGTGTTCCTCTCCCCGCGGCTGGGAGACACGCAGATAAAACATGGCGATGTCCCATGATCGCGGCGCCCGCGCACAGATACATATTCCGCACCGATGTCTCAGGCGCTGTTATTCCCCGCGCTGATTTAAACCTCAATAACCACGTCCTTTCCTGAACTCTACTCCGTGCCACGGATAAAATACACTCGGGGCAAAACATGTTAGATCAGGGGCGGCCAACTCCAGCCTTCAAGGGCCACCACCAGGTCAGGTTTTCAGGGTACCCCTGCTTCAGCACAGGTGGCTCAATCAGTCCCAGCTTCAGCACAGGTGACTAACTCAGTCCCTGCATCAGCACGGGTGGCTCAGTCACTGCTTCAACACACGTGGCTGAGCCACTGATTGAGCCACCTGTGCTGAAACAGGGATATCCTGAAAACCTGACCTGTTGGTGGCCCTTGAGGACTGGAGTTGGCCACTCCTGGTACAGGGCTTCCAGATTTCCTGCCAGTGTCGGGGATTTGGGGTCGGCCACGCTTATTTTTAGCGTGTCTGTTCTCCCCGTTTGGGAGAAATCCCGAATATTTTCTCCTGGGCCTCTTAAAGATGTCTGCCATCGAAATGTTCTAAATGCCGCGGAATAATCCCGCCCGGTCGCTGCCTCTTTGGGTCTCCGCTGCGTTCTCGTGGGTTTCGTGGCGAGGGCTTCTGGATTTGACTTAAAAACCTTATGATCTATTAACGGACACGTCCACAACCCATTCCTTTATAGGGGGTCCCCACAGCCAAACTGTATTCATTTCAGCTCTGGGGACCCCAAGATTTCCAATAGATTGACCAATGGATGCCGCATACTGCAGTAGATTTATGGCGCCATTTTGTTTCCCCTCGTGCCACACCTATAGATATGTATCTTAGGAACAAGGGGGTCTCCAGTGCTGAAATGAACCAGACACATAGCCAGGGGTCAAAGATCTCGCCCGGGAAAGTGACAGAGAACGCGGTCCATGATATATAGCGTAGAAACAAAAATGGCTGAAACCGTCGAGAATTCCCCAATATTTCGAGTATTTGAATATTCTCCCAAAAAAATTCCGGATATTTAAAATATTATCCACATTTTTTGGAGATTTTTTCCGTATTTCCGAGTAGTGGGATTATTTTTGCGTATCCTCCAAGATTTGTTTTTTATATCTTTGGCCAATTTTTAGAATATTCTCCAATTACCCAAATTTCCCCGCGAGCGGATATTGGGGCATGTTAGAAAAAAATTCAATTAAAGGGCGCGTCTGCAGCGAAAGCAATGTCGGCACGAATGAATCGCCGGCCTCTTATAATGGCGAGGCGTCTCGGGGCGGGGGAGGGGGGCGCGCGTCAAACGCAGCTTTGAAGTGAAATTGACACAAATTGCGTCATTTCTATCTCGTGTTTTGTTGCGTCCGTGCATCACGGTGTTTACGCCGTGCGCGTGCCAGCCTGTGATTGGGGATTTGTTACATGACGCACAGATTATCGCGAGCGTGGTCTCCGCGCGTTCGTCACGATCTATTCTGGTAACAATTTGCAGACGGGGTAAGACATGACTGATGCGAACAGGACACAGCGCGACGCTTAACTTCTCCGTCTACGTAAATATGGCGCGTTACTTGCGACATTTGCTGGGGGAGGGGGGGGAGGGCGTGTTATTCACTTGGGAACCTTTGTGCCACTTTATTTCTCCTTTGGGAAGGGATTGGGCGCGTGACGCACGAGCCCGGCAGGACAGGCCCGGCTCCATCTTTATCACGACCTTGTTTTATTTGGATTTCAGGCGGCAGGCGCTGGGACCATCGAGATAACGGCCCCCGGAGAAAAATAATGGGAATGTAACAGACGGCTGAAGACACAACAGACTCTGCTCTCGTGCCGACGGTCACTGGGAAGTAATTAGGCTAAAGGCCGCGCTAGTAATAAGGGGTGTGGGGACTGCTGCTTTTATTTCCACATGTAGAGTGCCCATCATTTGTATGTCTTCCCCCAGTGTACCCCTACTTCGTATTTACACCCCCGGGTACCTCTAAATTGTATGTCCACCCCCAGAGTATCCCTACTTTGCATACCCACCCCCAGAGTACCCCGAATTTGCATACCCACCCCCAGAGTACCATTACCTTGCATGCCCACCCCAAGAGTATCCCTACCTTGCATGCGCACCCCGAGTACCCCTACCTTACATGCCACCCGCACAGTACACCAACTTTGCATACCCATCACCAGAGTACCCCTACTTGCATACCCACCCCCAGAGTACCCCTACTTGCATACCCACCCCCAGAGTACCCCGACTTTGCATACCCACCCCCAGAGTACCCCGACTTTGCATGCGCATCCCCAGAGTACCCCTACCTTGCATGCCCACCCGAGTACCCCTACTTTGCATACCCACCCCC